>CM036620.1:2289117-2440937 GCA_020746105.1 Trogon surrucura | reverse complement strand
GAAAGAAGGGAAAAATTACAGTCTCAAGAGGAAATGGGAGATGAACGCAGTATTTTTCTCTCTCACACTTCCATTTTCTCTCTCCATGAACCACAGCTTCCATGCCCTGAAACCAAACTCTTATGAGAAGCTGCAGCTCAGCTATAAAAAGTATTCCTATCTAGAAACTTCTCAAGTTGTTATCCTGAGTTATGAATCAAAACCATCTAATTTCTCACTCATCTGACCTAAGCTGACTCCTGAGAGGAGACAGACTGGCTGGCAGCACTGAAGAAAAATGACTGTTTCCCATAGATACAAATACGCATTGATGTAGTTTGTGCTCAGATTCATCATCATCATCATCATCGTTGTCACTGCTGACAACAATAAAAAGTGGGCATGCTAATAAATTGTCTCAGAATTGATGAATGCGTCTTGCAAGGTTATTTTCGTGTGGTGGGACAACTGATCACACCAGACTCTTGCCGCAGAGCGTATCAGAAAGCACGTGTTATTTTACAAAAATCAGCAGTTTTGGTCCAACCCTGTTGCACGTCGCTCAAATGACTTGACTGCGGCCACATAAGCTACACACGGAGCCCCTTCTGCTTGGACAACTGAAACTGCGCATTACCTCAAAGAGACTTAGAGCCCAATAAACTCTAGATTGCAAATCCAAACGTGGCTTAGTTTACTCTTCATTCTTACCTTTTAATTTTCTTTGAAAAGCAAAAGGAATAAAGTAGGCCTTCATTTATTTTTTTTTTTCATAGCTCCCATGAAGATGCACGCTCTCACAAATGAGATGGAAACTGTAAACTCAAGAGGCTTATTTCAAGTCATGAGTGCATAAATTCTACGTCCTGGAAGAAGGATGGCAGTTCAGCAAATGGAAGGAACTGACCTCCGATAATAAGACTGTATCTAACCTATGTTATTCAGCCCACTTTTTTCTGGAAGGTAATAAAAAAATCACCGTTGAGCTCTGCAGGCAGATGCTAATGGAAGGATGAAGGATCCAAGTTTTTACTGCTCCTTACTCCCCCTTTTCAATCACACTCAGTTACAGACTGAGAACACCGGTGCCTGGGCTGCATCAAGTACTTTCAGCCAGCAGGAAGGAGCTGGCTTCTATTGAACAACAGTCAGACAGCAGAAGCTCACAGCAATGACCTGGATTTTTTGTGTTCAGGGACCTGGCATGAGACCCAGAAATTTGGTATCATCTCCTTGTACAGGTAGCAGAGGTATCTTGGGCTGCTCAGTAAACTGCTCTTTGCCCTTTGCCAGACCTTACCTGGAAACTGAAGTAACAGTTCTTCTTCACAGAGGAATGCTTTCATGTCGGGGGAATGGTGACAAGGATGATTCTTCACTGTAGGAACCGAAGGAATAAGTATTTTATTAAAATGGAAAATTACCTATGTATTCATTTCAGTGGGAACAAAGAAGGCTCCTTGAAATGGGAACCTTGAAAAACTCTAATTAATCGAAGAATTGTTTAAAAATCATTTCTGAAAAAATATGCAACAGACAAGCTTTTGTTCAGCTTCAGACTCCGGGTGCGTGAGTGTGCACTGTAGCATTACATTTTAAACAAGTCACTGTAAAACTGAAACCTTGTAATTACGCCTTCTCCATCAATCATCACCATTTCAAGTCTCCTCCATTTGTCTAGCTGCCAGCTCAGAAAGATTTATCTGGCATCTAAATATCAGGTCGGGTTCTTTTTGCATTGCACGTCAGGATCAGTGGGAAAAAAAACACCCTTTGGCTTTAGGAAGGATTTTCATTGCTTTTTGCTTTTTTTGTTTTCCCCTCTTCTAATTTGCCTGGTTTAGGATGTACAATGAAAAACACACTGCTAATGTTTTACAGATGTATTGGCTTTGAACTGCTGACAGATGCCGGAAGTTGGTTTTAGCTAATATAATTAACTAGTACGACCTTCAAAACTCACACGCTATTAGTGCACACTGCTGCTGCCCTTGATTGAAGTGCTGCCCTCTGAATGCTGGCACACGGCTTTTCTAAGATTTGGGAACTGCTGCTTCTTTAGAGCTGCCAGGGTAGAGGCGGACTTTGCTTTTCAGCAGGGACTCGGGACACCATCTCCTCCCCGCTGGCTTGGAAAGCAGGAAGGTTCCACTGATGAGCACCTGGAATATGAGCGAACGCCAGGAACGGTGACGTGCTACGTGCCCTGCAGCGGGCAAGCCTGAGGCTCTCTAAGCTCTCCTTGTAATTCTGCCCATAAATCCTCTGTGGGCAGCCTGTAATCACTGTCGTTCCGGGAATGAAACTCACCCTTGTGCTTAGAAACTCCTGCCATCCATCAACTTCGTGGCCTCGAGCAAATCATGTACTGTCAATTTTTTTAGCCAGAAAACTAGGCAGGTGATGCTCGCCTACCATCAGTGCCATAGTGAGGATTAATTAGCTGTGTTTTTAAAAGCCTCCCAATCAAACACCAGAGCGCGGCAACACTACACCCAGTAATACTGCCTGTTGCTTCACCTGCCGACCGTGCCCCAGAGATGAGTCTCACATAGAACAGAGAGAAAAAAGTGGGAAATAGAGGAGAATGGAGGTAGTAGTTTCTGACACAGAAGTAAACAATTCATTCTGAGAGGCAGCACATGCGTCACTGTTTTTAGCAAGATAAATGCCATGTGGTAATAACCCCGGTGTTTACTGTGGGGAGGAGGATGAGGGGGGTTGAGAAGAGGAGGAAGGCAGGGCCGAGGAGGGCAGAGGGAGCATCCAAGCAGAAGGGCAGGGCGCAGCAGCGGTGCATGCTGACACAGCAGTGGAATGACCCAGCAACAGAGAAACCTCAGACTGCTTTCTCCTCTCACCATCAAAATGTTTAGACTTTTGTGCCAGCTACTCCTCCTCAGCAATGAGTAACGTGAGCTGCTAAGGACTCTTCATGAAAACAGGACACTCCTCGCCCCCCGGCTCTTCTCCCTCAGACATCCCCCTTAGATCCTTCTGGCAGACAGCGTAAGACTCGTGGGATGTAAAGAAGCTCTGCCTTGTCATGTGTGAAAAGCTGGTCTCAACTGGGAAACAGTGCTTATAGAAAGGTGTGAATGTGCTAAGTCAACCCCCAAAATCCTCTATTTAACCAGAGAGGAGAGAGTAAATATTCGCCCATGCTGCCTCTTAGACTATCTCCCAATCTCGAGAAACCTAACCTTAAGTTAGGGCAGAATTAAAAAGAATTGCTTTAATACTTCTCTTTGGAAAGGATTTCTTTGCATGACTGCTTGTCATACACATCTTGAAAAAACTATTTTGTTTTGCTTCGGTCTACCAGCACAGGGGAGAACTCTATCGTTTAAATGAGCTGCAAATGTGCAGTTTTCCGAGTATCACTGATGGTTGCACATACCTCAAACTCTATTCAGAACCTTCTTCATGACTGTGACTGAGATATAAGATTTTCACATGTATGTACTGGTTTGGTTGGTTTCTTTCCCTTTGTAAAGACTTGCTTGGAGTTCAAGTATCCACATGAGAAACAGAATTCATCCATGAAAGTCAAGTACTGTATTTTTCACAACTGTATTTGCCACAGTGAGTAAGACCAGCAAGTTTTGGCACGGCCCACCCTCTGTACTTTACTCTCTAGTTAAAGTTTTGCTCAGACAAAAACTCACCATTATTATTTTCAGAGCTGCTGCTATCAAGTATCTTTACTTCCTCTCTTGTGTGCGTGCAAGAACAAGAAAGAGAAATTCAGAGACTGATGTACAAAAAGGTGTTTTTTTGTTGATTTTAGATAAGGTACCTGGAGAAAAACATGCTCTGTGCTGACTTTAATAAGCCCTCCTGAGGGGCCAGGCTATCGCCTTCTCCATGTTGAACACAGTGTGGCTGACCTGATTAAATATTCTTGTCTTCCTGTAAGAACTGTGACCCAAAGGCATTGGCTGTGAATTAGTTAAATGAGTAACGCTGATTTTTGGACTTCTCTTAATCCGGGTTGGTCACTTTTCTTTCTTCCCAGTGTGTAAGTGCTTAATATGGGCTTGTAGCCACATTAAGCTCTCAAAAACCAGATGAGGGGCATAATCCCTCCACCCTCACACAAATGTCCAGCTACTGATTCTTGAAGTTGTTTTTTTGGAGCCAGTAGAAGAACTCATGTTCCTAGATTAGAAAGTATTGGTACTCAGTGTCACCAAAGAAAAAGATGGCTTTTTTAAATTATTGTTATTAAGGGCAATGCAGAGCTATCTAAATTGTCACAGCTTTATATGGTAGTACAGTTTGTGTTTGAAGAAACCTACTTTCGAGCTATTGATCCTTCTCCATTGCAGCCAAAACTAAAGCACCTGAGAAAAGGCACGAGAGTATAATATGAGGCATAATCACAGAGCAAATGATGATGACGGAAAGTCCAGTTAATGTGTGCACTGAGGATGACCAGAAAAAACATCTCCACTGGCAAAACTGGTTTCAGAATGCTGTCCTTTCCCACCCAAAGCTTATTCTAGATAGTTTCTTTGTTATGCTTGTGTCAGACAACCTTGCAAAACCAGATCAGTAAAACGATCGGAGTAATAAAACCAGCTCTCTTAAAAATCCCAGCTTCTAGCTGTGATCAAAAGTATCCAGGGTGGGGAGAGGAAGCACCTTTTGAAACAGCACCGTGCAGGACAAAAACGAGAAGAACGTAAGACTGCAATGTGAGCATCAACACTTGAGTACACCATAGACTCCGGAAACACAACCTTTGAAATAAAGGGCATTTCGGCATTCAGGCACTTCAGCAAAGTGAAACGGCAGCTCCAGAACTGCATCCCAAGGAAAACCTGCTCTGCTCCAGCTAGGCTTTCAGGCAGTCCTTTAAATGGGAACTCCTATGCAAAAAAAATAAACATAAAAGCTACATCCGGACTCTGAACCAGAAACAGCAGCTACACCCAAAGTTATTGAAATAAAGCTCAAATGCTATACAGCACAGAGGCTGTGCAAGGAGAGCTGCTAGAGGGGAATCCTGTTAATGTCACCATGTCTTTGGCATGTGGTTTGTGCAATTCCTTCGTTGTGGGATAATCTCCCCACACTGACTTCTACAAACAAGGCAACAGCTTGGTAATAGTTCATAAACATCTTTCTTCACAAATGTATTGATACACTTACTTCTTCACCCTTAATCCTGCCAAGAATCCTGGAGCTGAACTCTGGTTTCTTGCTGTGGTACTTACCGTCTCTCCGGGTTCCAGGATACAGCAACAGCTTCATATGGTGTTTTTATGGTGCTTAAGTTGATGTCTTGCTGTAACACGACAGAGCTGTGTGCTTGGAACTACTTTCTTATCCATCCTTACTAAAGGGTTGACTTCTGTTTAGGTACCAATGTTCAGTAATAACTTTGCTCACAGAATGAGCTGTCAGGCACACAGACGTGGGCTCTTACCTCCACTATCAGGCTGGTTGCTTGCTAGTACGGTCCCTTGACTACATGTGTTACTTAACCATCTGTGACTGTCAGCGCCTTGGTCCTGGGCAGCTGTCTTCTCAAAGAGCCAAACCTGAATGCCTGAGAAGGGTGGGAAAAGGAGTGGTGAAAGAGAGAAGTGGTCTCGTCGTTCCCAGCTCTGGGTGGTTTTGTTTGCCATGAACTCCTTCTCAACGCAGCGGGTGGTTTGCTAATAAACTTTACTCCCTTCTCCTCCTGTACCAGCTTGCTAGGATGCTGGGAAATACCTGACAGTGAGCAGGGAATTTGGTGACACACGCTGCTCTTCCTTCTGCCCTGACATGAAACAGCATCTTTGCACTATGAGCTGAGGCCAGGAAATAGCACAAGTCAACAACTACAAGGCCTTGGCTCTTAGCTGCCCTGACGTGTGTCAGATTCCTGATACATTCTACATTGCAACTGAAGGCAACTTCTCAGAGGATACTTCTGTGGCTACGCACTCAGCCCTTGCTATTTTAAGGGAGGCAACCCTGTCCCAACCACATTCAACTCTCTAACTTTGTTAACTAATTAGAGGTCATTATGATGAAAAAGGTTATATGGGCCACACTTCCAGTTAGTTCCCAAGATGGTCCAGCCCCCATAGCTGGGTTCTGGCAACATCTTTAAAGGAAGAATGTGGCATCACAGTAAACACAGAAATACTGCTCTCCTTATCCCTCCACTCTGCAAACCCTGTTTTCTATCAGCCTGCATCAGTTCTCCTCCCCTCGCTCTCCTCTTCCCCACACTCACTGTCTGCAGTGCCAGAGTCTGGACAAGAACGTGCTGGAAACAAGCAGCCTTGCGCTGCTGTTCTGCAGCGTACGAGCACGCAGAATTGCTGTGTTCTCCTCGTTTTACAGGCACTCTGGCTCGGAGGCAGATCCTGCGACTTTGTTCTGCTTGGCCACGGGTATCTGTGCAAGAGAGGGTGGAGAAGAGAGGAAAGTCTGCCGCATGCAGGATTCCTTTCGGGTGAGGCATACATAGTCCTCGTGACAGAGAAGTGTCCCCTCTCACAGGGATCAAAACCTCCCTGTGCTCCTGGTCAGGCGTGTCAGGGCTCCGCTGCAGCTTCTTAAGATGAGTGATATATATAAAGTACGACTGTATGGATTTTAAGCAGAAAGAAAAAAAAAAAGCCCTGGGAAGAATGAAGTAATTCTGTTTAATATGAGCACACAACCCAAGGAGATGACACATTACAAGGAATTAATAAGACACTGAAAAAAGAGTAAAGAGTGACAACCTTTGACACAAGGAACTGCAGATCTAATATGCAACTTGAGGGGATAGATGTTTATTTTCTTAACTGTGTTTAGGAATCAATGAATTCCTCCTGGTATGTGTACGGTGTATATTCAAGTCCCAGCAAATAGACACTCTCATCCTCTAAAATATTCTGTGTTTCTTACTCACATTCAAGAAAAAGCACTGGGTTCCTTTCTGCTCAGAATAATTAGCATCTTCCTGCACACTCCTAAATAGAAAGCATTGTTATAAAAAGCCACCAGGAGGCAGCATATTAAAACATTTGTGCTAAAAAAGGACACCCACAACAGCAAAAAACCCCCAAAACCTACCCCCTCAGAAACCTATCTCCCTCCCACATCTTCAACCTGATGTTTAGCAAACATATCCTCCCCAGCTCCCTCCTTGTCGTTATGCTTTATAGGCTTCTCTTCTTCTCCACATACCTGCAAAGAGCAGCAATTCCAGTGCTGTTGAACAGCTCGCTGCAGGCGTGCAGTTAAAATGGAAGTCAAACTGATTTCTGGAATAGCATTTAGTGGAAAAAATGAGTAAACAAAGTAGCTAGAAGTGATATGACAAAATACAAAACCTCCCAACAGACTAAACGGCGTTTGCTTCCTCCGGGGTTTACCAAAACATTCCAAACCTCTGAGCTCTCTCCTAACTTGTTTCTCATTGTGTTTACAAACACGGAGCAAAACGCCACCCCAAAAGGAAGCACCGAAACGTTCACAAACCCAGGAATACGCTCGCGCTCCTTCCGCAGGCGGGACGCTCCTGGATCGCTGCCGCACCACCGCCGCTGCTACGGCTCAGCCTCGCAACTACGCTGGCCCTGGCACAGAACCAGAGGCTCGACCCTGCTCTGCACTTGGTGAGCCACGAAAGCTGGAAGTTGTCTCCTCTCCTCCGCCTTTCTTTTCTGCTGGTATAAAGGAGTGTTCTCAGACGTGGCTCAGCACAGCGTAGGAGAGTGTAAAATCACGACAGGCATATATGAAAGCTTTTAACCTTCTATTATTATAAATGCTAATTATTTATGGGCTTTAATGCATTTTACACTCTGTAACACTCGACACACAGTAACTGCTCTTGCATCAGCTTGTGTTGCAGGCTGAGCGTACAAAACACAGTTAAGGCAGCTACAGAGATGTGCAAGCTACTTAAAACATTTCTAAATATGGACCTACAAATACAAGGAATGTGTGAAATCTATCAGGAAAGTACAGCATAAATGGCGTACGAGCGGATCCTTAGGAGAGGTAGTTAAGAACTAGGCAAAAGACAAACCACGGAAGCAAACGCTCAGATTTTCTCATAAGAAACTTCATTAGCGTCTCCGACTTCTTAATTCAAACAGACACTCTGCGTTTTTCCACTGCAAAGATCACCATTAATTGGGAAATCAAAACACAAGCACGATGTCAGCAGAAATCACAAATTTATTAATCCTTAAATATATCAATCATTTACCATTATGGCAAGAAATATGTACACTGTGTCCCATGGTAAACTGCAGTGTTCCAAAATGACAGAAGAGAAGTGTATAATTCAGTTGTGGTGGAGAGAACAAATCACAATTTCCTCACGTCTTGATGTGGAAGACAAACTTGGTCTACGGTAATACATCAACACCACATGCTATGTTAGAAGTATAAAAAAAAACACCCTACACCTACTTTGTTAATTTTAAATACAGTTATGCCACTTATAGCCGCTTCACAAAAAAAAAAAAGTAGAGAAATTAATGAGAAAAAAAAAACGAGGCCATTACTTTTTTCACAGATCCCATTGGCAGGTTAATATGGCTCAACACATTTATTGTAGATGCTTAGTTTAAATATATATTGTTTAAAATCATGTAGTAATTATCAGAGAAGCTTAAATCCATCTACCATACATCCACTAGTAACAACATCAAAATGTTTAAGAACTGCTTTTGATTAGAAATCGACACAGAAAGGTGAAACGATACAAATTAGGAAGCTTTCCCATTTTAAAAACCTCAGGCTGCCGCATTGTAAATTTTTGCACCGCTAAAAAGGACGCTGATTGGTATCATGCACTATACAGCGCTGCAGAAAACAGTTCGCCCTGTTGCTAACAGAACAATTAACAAAGGAAACTAAACCCAAAAATAACCCATCCCTGTGTTGTTCTCGTAAAAACGGAAGGAGAAGAAACCGAAACGCTTGCAAGGACGGATTTTCACAGCAACGTTAAGGGAAGCCAAACTAATCCCGGCTACAAAGTCTATGTTCTGAGCCGACGCCGAGAGCGCTCCCCGCGCAGCGCACAGGCGTTCGCAGCGAGGGATCGGGGGCCAAAACGAGCGCGTGACGCTGCGGAGGTTGGTTGGCGCTGACCTGTGCGCTGCGGGAGGACGTCGAGAAACCGAGAGCAGAGCGAGGGAGAAGAGGAGGGAGAGACAGATCCGTGGTGAAGCGCTGGAGTGTTATTACAAAAACTGGTGTATCCACAACACATTTCCAGAGAAGCAACAGCAGCGGTGGAAAGCAAAGTCGACTTTTCGTACTAAGCTTTTAAGGCCTAACATTTCTCGAGTGTATTAACCACACAACTGGTCTAGAGCTTAACCAAAGTTTTCTAATAGTTAAAGCCTCCTTAAAAAATTTACAGTACATCCTGAAAGTGATAAAAATCTACCTTCCTCTCTTCTTCCATTTTAATCCTCAAAAACTGCCCCACAATCATCACTAAGTTCCTCACAATTTCGAATTTTGCTTCAGCGTCCAATAGAAATTTTCACTTCGAATAGTAAGAAAGCAAAGGTAAAAGATTCAAAAGAAAAAAAAAAAAAGAAGAAACTGCTGGCTCACCAGAATGTCGGCAGTTAATTCAGAAGCGACCGAGCCAGCAAATGATGAGATTTTTCCAGTTTACATAGACTAATAAACTAAGAAGGCTTCAGCTGGTACAAAGCCAAGATATTATCACTTCCACATTTATCAGTGATTTTGTCCATCTACACGCTGCAATAAAAACCTGTTTTACAGTAATGGAGCTGCCAGCGGAAATCCTAACCGTTCCTACCAGAACCAAAGCAAAATCCTGGGACTCGGGAGAAAAGGAGGAGTCAAAAACCAGTTCTTAAAGAAAGAGGGTAAAATGTACTTTTTCTCTTTTTTTTTTTTTTTTTTTTTTTTTAATAAACAGGATAGTTTTTAAAGTTTTCTCTTCACACTTGGCATAAATGGAGAAAGTGACAAATGTATTCTGTATCTACTGCCGTCCATCGAGCATTTATTTTTTTTTCTTTTATGCCTTGTTATTCTCTATTTGCATGGAACATCACCTTCATTGAAATGTTAACAGTGTACAGATGGAATATACGTGGTGCATCACAAATGTGTTACATGAAGAACCTTCACAACTTCATGCACTCAGAAACATGCATGAAGAGAACGGGATGGCCAAGATGATAATCAACCGGGTGCGTTGGGTACAGAAAATGCAAGACTGGCACCGCTGATATTTTTAGCTAGGAGGAAGGAGACAAAAAAAAAAAACAAAAGAGATTGCCATTACTGAAGTAACATCACCACCAGACAACAATACATGCTCAAGTGTTAGCCAGTACTATTAAAACCAAAGAATACTCTCAAGATCATTTAAGAAAATATGGTGAAGAAAACCAAGGGGGAGGGAAAACAACCCCAAATGCTCAGGCAAAGCATTCTTTTCTTTTTCAAACCACTTTAGAGACTTTTTCGGTCTTTCCAACATGCCAGTAGAGGCTGTTAAAATAAAAAAGAAAGCTGAGGCAGGAAGCCGAAGTGCCTTAACCGATTTCTTAAAGGAGGGAGGGCAGAAGTCGGATGCGAATCTGAGTTTAACCCACTTCCTCAGCATGTGCATCACAGAAACCGCCACGGGCAAAGAAGGATCAGAAGTCATTTACATGCAAGACATGCTAGAGCCGTATGCAAGGAGAAAACAAAAGAAAAGGAGCGTGTAAGCAAGTAGTCAACTAACTCGGCTTAGAATATCGTTTGTATTACCGTAGCTTCTAGGGGCCGAAGTCATGAGTGGGATCCCGCTGTGCTAGGCACTGTACAAACACAGAACAAACTCTTTACTTAAGTGCTCCTGCTGCTCAGTATTGAACTTACTGCAGTATAAGAAGGTGTAAAGATGTGATAAGCGAGGGAATGTAAGCTGGGAGCCCCAGGCCTGAATTTACTAAGTCTGGGAGGCAGTTTTAGGTCCAACAGCCTTTGCACTGCCCTTACCATGCAGGTCCACTCTGCGTGCACATGCAGAAACACGTGAGCTCGAGTTGCTAAGAACATGGAACACAGAGAAAAATGCCCTCCTCTCAGTCATATCACTCACAGAGAAAAAATGGACAAGAAGGAAACCAAAGTTTGTCTTGTGTGACTTTTTACTGATTTGCGCTCATATTCTTCTCCAAATAATTTCTGTGCCATAAGGAATTTTTCCCAGATACTTAAAGCTCCCAAAGAACTCGGTTCTGTCCTTAGATTTATGCACACCCCTTACTGTGGTCTTGAAAACAAAGCTCCTGCGCTTGCAGCAACTGACTTGACATTTTCTAGGATACTATGTTTGCAAAAGCAGATCAGAGCTATAATTGATTTTGCAAGTTTATTAGATTTGAAATTCTTCTCCAGACATTATATGTACGATACTTTTTTATTACGGAAATGCCATTATTAACTACTGTGTATTGGTAACCATTAAACAAATAGTTGTAGACTCTATAAATTTCAAATACAAGAAAGGAAGGATGATCTAGAATAACATTTAAATTAAATTTCTCCTATCGTTTTCAGAAATGGAGTTACTGGTACACTGCTGCTCTGACTGGGAAACGAAAGGACAAAGTTCAAGGCAGTCTAAGAGATGGTAAGGATGGATTAAAGAAAGCAAGTTCTAGTATGGTGCTACGTGGGAATCTACCAGTTACACTTGAGAGGGTGGAGATTAAAGAAAGAATCAGTAAAACAACTAAAAGAAAAATGACAATGCTTGGGCTGAAAGGGGAACTGTCATCCTAGAAGAGGCTCTTTGCCAACAACCTGAGCACAAGGAGTAGGACTGATCTCACGTAGTATATTTACACTTAGGTGGAAGGCACTATAAATACCAAGGAAAACAGGAGTATTGTGCAAGAACCAAACAACCTCAAGGGCTGGGTAATCCAGAAATGTTACGGGTAGTAACAGACAGTACAAAGCTGCACGCTCAGCTAAAGTTTCTACACACTCATTGATTGGAAATGACAATTGAGGATAAACATGTGGCTGTCTAAGATGATCTGCTGATGTGATGTAGATGATAAAAGTGAAAAAAACATGACAGAACGTACCAGGTGTGGCATTCTCAACAGGGAAAAGAAAGACATTGCAAAGTTAAATAAAGCCCTGACCACAATTGTACAGAGTATTTCAGAAGAACCCAAGCTAATGAAAAAACAAACCTCAAACCAAAAGAGGCAGTGAAGAGCTATTAAGGTAGCCAGAAAAATGAAGATCTTATTGAAAAAAGCCAACCAAGTTAGCATAGTTTATTTATTCTACAAAAATAGAGGATGGAAAGTGATCTAATCAGCCTTCATATAAAACAGTTCACGTCTACCTATCCCCAGGACAGGAGAATAATGAAATAAGATCAATCAAAGATACATTGAATACAATTAAAATTTAGACTGGGAAGTAAGGTTTCTAACTGTCAGACCAATGATATTTTATAACAGTGATAGGAGCAGGTCCAAAAAAAGGGCCTCCCAATTCAGATGAGAGTTAGGGAAAGGATTTATGTGGTATCGGTGCCACTCCTACATAGGGGCTACATATCTGAGGCTACGTCACAATCTCGGAGCATCGATCCTTAAGCTTAGCCACGCTCTAAGGCTTTGAGCCGCTACTCCTCCTCTGCGACCTTTTCATCATGGATACCCTCTCGCAACCCTGAGATCTCCTCGGTCTAAGACCACAGGGACAGGTGAAGCTGCTTCGCTTTCTGGTTCTACACATACCCAGGTCAGCTCCCTTGCGAAAACACTCCTTTGTGACAACACCAAAAAAATCTACATAACACTGCATTTCAAGAAGACGGAAGTATTCTTTCAATATTATCTGTTTAAACGCTGGCAATGCAGCTGGAATGTGAAAAGCAAAGAACAACATGGGTCCTGCTCCCATTGGTTTCACATTTTTAAATAAAACACAACAGCTGTCACCACTAGGCAATCAAATTATTGTTTCCCTAAATAAAACAAATTTAAAAATTCACCCCCACCAAAGCTTAACACTTCATTCTACTATGTTCCTAACTTTACCAAGTATTATTTCCTACGTGAGAATAGTGTTCCAAGAAGTAAACTATAGGACACAATGAAGTTCGAAAGATGAAATCTACACTCTTATCATTCACGCCAGGAAATTCAGCCACTGTCCACATTAAGACACCTCACACAAATGGAATTATACTCTATACAGAGGGCTTGCACCCGAGCAAACCAGAGCCTAGACTAGCACTGCCTGATCTGGAAACAGTCTAACCTAAGGCAGAAGTCAGTGAGGGTGGCTCTGGGGGACACGGCAGCATTAGTGAAGGCTGCAAGCAGAAGAAAAGCAAAGGACTTGAGTGGAACATGATGAAAAAGCTGTGACCGTTTGTCCTGTTACTGCAACTACAGGCATTCTGTAATTTCCACAGCTGAAAATCTGGCCAGAGGAATTCAGATCTGTGCGTGCGGAGTCACGGCATGACTCGGAGCGTGTGAGGGGGCACGAACAAAAGAGAAAAACGATGACTGGAGGGATCTGAGGCTTGCCCATGTAGATGTCTGACCTACCAGACAGCTGCTGCTCAGCACTTAAGCAAAGACAGTAGGAGAAAGAAGTTTAGAATGTGACAGATACTGGTATGACTTAACTTACGAAGCAAATAGGTAAACTGGCTCAAAATCAACTTGCGGTGAAGATAACGAGGCCCGAGTAAGTCGTGGTGGCTGGCAACCACAACAAACAGTACTCAAACTTTTTTTCAGAAAGCTTTTCAGAACGGTGACACATTTTCCCTGAAGCTTTCCTCTCAGCTCTACGCATCCCATCATTTTTTTTATTCTTTCAGGTTCTCCTGAAATTTTGTTTCAGGTTTTGCAATGAATCCTGTTTTGAGTGCCTTATCTATATTAAAACATTTTTCTGCTCTTTCAGCCGTCAGTTCAGGGTCTGAGTTGGATCAGTGGGCATCACAGTTGAAAACGACAACAAAAAAAAGCATTACTTTAAAAATATTTGCACCGATACTGTATGCACACTACTGAACATAACATGCTGCATGAATGACCACAAGAAGCTACGCTATCAAGAGGACGGTTCGTGGTTCTTAAGGCCCAAAGCAGCCATTTAGACTATCTGGTCTGACCTACGTAGTTGAAGCTTGTGCTCTAAATTGTTTCTTACTTGATAGGTACTGTCGGTGACCCTGAACGGTGAAAATGCACATTCTGCCACTTCCCGTCCCGGCGGTGCCAGACCCGCGTTTCCTCCGACTGCATAGTCTTTGGCATCCCGCTGCCATCCATGTACTGCGTGAGCCGGATGTAGGCAATGCAAGCAGCGTCGTCACCCACAAGGTGGACGTGAGGATTGAGGATAATGGTGTGGATTGGCTTATTACTTTTGGATAAAGCTAGGAAACAAACACACGGAGGAAAAATTACATTTTACTTACATAAGCCAAAGTAACTCCTCTCACGCCATTTTACAAAACAAAAATCTCAAGCTTAACAGACACAAAGTAACAATTATGGTTTACTGATAACCACGACTGACAAGTCACTCAAGTACATGGTAGAAATAACCACAGTCACAGCATCAAGGATGTTTTCCCCTCTCCTGTAAGGAAACCAATCAAATGTTTAATAGTACTCACTATTTAACCTGTGTATGTACATAGATTAAATAAAGTGGGGGCCACCACCTTGAATTTTCCCAACTGAGTTTTCCCAATACTTCAGTTTCACTGCTGTGTCTAATGTCTAATGTCATTTGTACTTAATATTTTCACTTAAAATAATACAGCTTTTAACTTGCTCTTGTTACGTATTTTACTAAGTGCTGATACCTATGAAAATTAAAAAGTAGCAGTAATGAAAGGAAACATTTTAAGGGAAAACATTGAAAATGCTGTGTTGAAGATGGAAGAGATTTTAGGAATGGGTTCTAAGCTCAGACATTTCTCAGAAATTACTGCATAAACTGATATCTTAATCTACAATATTTTATTTCCTTTTGAGTTAAGTCTGCTCTAGAATGGTTACCTGCATGACATGATCCTCCAAAACTTGACTAAATCCACTCTCTGGGTAATTTTTCTTTCTTATAGCTGACATGATTGCAATCCATGTACTATATATCTACAATGATCTTTTTATATATAAATATATCTATACACACACACAAACACATACATGTTCACAAAACACCGATACAAAAAAGACAGCTGATCAGATCCTCAGTCTGCCCGCTGAATCCTGGTTTCAATCACTGTAATCACACTTTCTTTTAAGTATAATGGCAGAATTATTAATATCGTATTTTTTTTCTTTTATACATCTTGAGTTTCTCCTTCCAAATACCTGAAACTTCCCTCTGCTGTCCAAAGTGCCCCCCATGACGTGTGAACGAGCATGGCAGAAACACATACAGCAAAGCTCTGACAAAAATAATACTCCCTAGCCCTGCCCAAATCAATTAACTCCCAAAGCAAAATGCTAACTGGACTGGAGAAACACAATGACAAGGAACAGACGAAATTTCACAGAGACGTAAAAGGAACGTTTACCGTTTTCAAAGTAAAACCGGTGAAAGTCCATCCCTTCCACTAGATTACCCAAAGCTTCAGGTTCAAAAGACGTAAGGCCCGGATCACAGATTTTTCTGCGGAAAAAAGGAAATGCTGTAATAAATGAAGGCAGTTTTGTAACACAACTCTGGATTACTTTGTAAATGTTTTTTTAATTTCCACGGGACATGTTACTCACCTGGGCCATCCCACCGGAAAAGAACAGAACTCAAATGGGGAGAAGTAACAGAGTTCTGGTTTCACCTGAATTAATTAATTTGGCATCTTATTTCAGGCAGACTACATATAAATCATCTTTTGACCCAAAAAAAACCAATGCCAAAGAAGGCCCACAAATCAAAGGTATTGCAAGTAGGAATTTTCAGTTGTGACTCTGAAAACTGTTTCTGTGCAATCCAAAGGATATTTTTTAATGCCTCACATAGTTATTTAAGATCATATTTTTTTTTTAACTGACAGAATTTAGATCAGAATTTGGAATAAGTTTCCACTTGACTTTCGTACAACGAAGGTTCTCATGTGATCATACCAAACTGAAGTTCACTGCTGGCGAGCCTTTAAATGTGCCCAGCAGCACCACTGTCGAACTGTGAGGCTTGTGCTGCAACAGGACAGAATCCACCCAGAGAAACACAGCAGACCAACAGACATGCTGAGAAGGGCTTTCCTCCATTTTTAAATTATTTTTTTTTTTGGAGGAAGGAAGATGACAGAAGGTGTGATGGAACTGTGTGTTCACAGAGAAAAGCTGACAGAGACATCGGTCCCCTTTTCCCCAGCAAACTCTTGCACAGTGCTCAGCAAAGGCTGGTGGAACTTAAACTCCAGGTGGTCTTTTAGGCTTTGAAGTAAAAATGGGATTCTAGCTAGTAGCAATCCCTATCTACCAGAAAAATTTCTGTTAAAAGAAGCTTCTATTGTGTTTTCTGGATTCTAAAGCACAAACGTGACTTTACTTTTGTACACTAAAATAGATCACCAGGATTACGATCCTGTCTCTACCGAGCAGTGTGCTGGATTTACACCAGCAGCCCCTCTGAAACTGGCAACCAGGCTTGTGTAAAGCCGGGGCAAAGCAGCGATCAACACGTCCTGTGCAAAGAATTAACTTCAACAATAGAGAAACGCTAACACACGTGCACTCGTAAATAAATCTGTATACTGACACGGACAGCGTGAAACACATCAACTCTCCTCATTCCTTCCAAAATGAGAAAACTTACGTGTAAGCTTCAAAGTCCCCATTGTTGATAGCTTCAATCAACTGCTCAGTAACCTTGATAATCTCCTGCTTACGAGCTAGAGAGAGATACAAATACAACGTCTTAAAAGGGAAGGCAAAGGGGAAGGTGATGGCTGAAAGGCTGTCTCAAGAACAGCCGCAACAAAAGTATTCTGTCGCAACAGCCATTTCTCTTCCTTTCCTATGGCCACAGGACATGATGTTATATTGCTGCTTTTCGCTCTTTTAGCTTCAGTGTACTCCTGTATTTATGAGGAAATTAAGCACATTTCAAGATCAATCCGCTTTCCTATCGTGCTTCTAATCTTCCCTCTTTCACTGTAGGATCTGCTGTTCAAAAAGCAAAACAACCAGACACGAACACCAACTCTTGAATGCAAAGTAAAAGAAACAAATTAAAGGAAATTAATTATGGTTTTCCAAGCGACTCCGTAATGCTTCGTAGACACATGGGGCCTTTACCTTTTAAAAGTCTAAAGCTGGTTTTCAGGAATCTTTGTAACACTTGGTGTTCGCTTTAGCCAAATGTGTATATTTAAGTGAAGAGGAATTTAGGCCCTAAGCCCATAATCAAGATCCTTTGGTGCAAAGCTCGGGGATTATACAAAAGGCATTCACATCCACACAGGTCTAATTATGACTCAATACCTCTCAGCTCTGACTTCTGTGAGCGTGCCTACCTTTTGCTTGTAAAATGCTGTTTTACAACCTCAACAAGATCATTCAACAAGATCATTCCACAACATATTACAGTACATCTACTAAATAATAAGAATAAATGCTAAACAGTAACATAAGAACAATACATTAAAACCGCTAAGCAGAATATCTATTTCTAGTAAGAATATTCAAACTCAATCAGTGTTCGCGTATTCCTCAAAGGCAGAAATAAGTGAAACCTTTTCTCCTTTATCTATCAGTCAAGAAATAAGCCCACAGTTTGGTATTTGCTCACGTTGATTGGAGCTACACTAAAATGGTACAGAGTAAACAAATTCCTGCACAGTTCTACAGTTACTACTAATAGCGCTTACTCTAAGAGAGCAAAGTTTCACACTTTATCAACATGGAAAATCTGACTTCACATTGAAAGCCAACTTCTACTTTTAAAAACTTGGGTTTGGAGGAACAGAGGTTTATCTTTCTACATTGTATATTCCTCATTCTGTGAAGTCCAATGTTACACCAACGACGTTCAACAAGAGCAGCACTGCTCTCAAATACACTGCGAGTTTAATGCTGAATGGGTGAGGGAGACGAATTTTACCGGTATGTTTGCAAGGATTTAACTTACATTCAGCTAACTTACTAAACCTCAGAAAATCACTCTGGAAGAGCAAGCTCGAAACAAAAAGAAATGCAAGCAACCAGGCTGTAGCAGCTCTCTTGTGCAAGCAATAGTAATTCTGCTGCACACTCCTACACGTGGACTAGACTATTAAAACACAAACAAACATGCTTGCAATGGTAAAACTGAACTACCGAGAGAGTTCAAATTAATTTAAAAAAAGAATATGTTGGGGAGCATAGGCAGAATGCAAATCTCCGATGCAAAAACTGGTGTTGTGATGTTAAAGAAACGTTAATTTCTTTTATGCTGCGTGATCTCTTGTCGTAAGCACAAACCCACAAGGAAAGAAGTGACTGAGAAAACAATAGATTTAGAAGTCCAGCAAAGCTTTTTGTGAGTAGCTCGTGACTACTAGACAGCACGATGGGTAAGAACATTTCAAGTACGAATCGCCTTGTTTTTCACAAAGATTGTGGAAAGAACAAAGAATTTCAATGAAGAGCTATTTTGGCTGCAGATCAGCAATGTAATACATTGTATTACATTGTAGTGATACGTTGTACTACACTGTAATAGATTGTAACATTGTAATACCATGTGTTACATTGTAATACATTGTAGCATTGCAACACACTTAACAACCCAGACCAAACTGTGGCCATTGTATGGTATCGTCAGCACAAGCTCTGAGCAGCAGGATGGCTGAGTAAGAAATAATGGTGCAGCGTTAGAAAAGGCTGGAAAAAGAAATCCAGGATATGCAGGCTTCACACAGTGAGGAAATCACTAGTTCTGCATCCTACATCGCGTACACGTGTAACTAAACTAAAGGATTTGATTAAATAACCTGGTAACGCATTCCAATCAGAGACTAGGAAATTACAGACAAGTCAGACAGTGGAAAACGAGGTAAAAAATCTCCGATGAGCTGCTACATAATCATGAGATCATGTTATCGGATCACAACGCAAGCAATGAAAATGTCTACAAAATACATTCTTCCAAAATGAAACTGAAGGGAAACGTGTTTCTCTGGGCAGCGCTATCATCTCGTAGAGGAGTATCTGCTCAACTGTCGAGGCAGTAGAAAGAAAATACATCCATCAGGAAGCTCTACAGACCAGCAAAGCAAGTCAAGAAGATTCAGGCAGTATCACTGGCTCAAATCGATCACCAGCACTAGCACCAGTTCTTCTAGCACTTGTGGCAACACTTCACGGTGCAGATTGTCCGGAACAGAAAGTTGTTGGCACATCAGCTGCCTTCCAACTCATTTCTCAATTTTTCCACAACATTACAAGCACCACATGAAACTGGGTATGAAAACAACTACGCTACTCTTCCCTTTCAGCAACATACAATTAACTAACCACATATTAAAAAAAGGAGTTTTCTTCCTCTTTAGAGATCTGATATAAAATCTCCTTGGCAGAAAGCGACTGGAAAGAGCCAAAGACAAAAGTGGAGCATAATTTAGAAGCTGGAGGTCCAGAAATGATTTATCCTGAGTGCTGAACGCCACCTCGTTCTCAGCCCTCACTCATTTGAGAGCAAGAGCAAACATAACAAGAAAAAGACGGTCCAGAACAAGGCAGTATGAAATACTCAGTCACATCAGATACCAAAGAATAATTAAAAATCTCAGTAGCCACTGTGATTTTAAACAAACCTCCTACTGATTTTTTTTTGAGGGGATTTTTCTTGTCTTAGCATTTTATACTTTCTGTGTAGGTACATGTGTGGGTACAGGGAGACAGAGTACAAATAGAGCAGAATTATTTCAGCCTATAAATACGTTGTCTAGGAAGCAGAGGGTTAGCCTGGGAGGAAGGAAGAGAAAGGAGATGGGGAAGAACTGGAACACAAGCAGAAAATCAGAAGGAGACTGGAAAGCAGCGAGAAGGAAAACGCAGCCGTGACTTGTTGGCCACATAAATGAAGTCAAATACTTACGCTTTTCCTTAGCACAAAGGAAGGAACAGGGAGGGCAATGAGGATGAACTAAGGTCAAATGGATATGGGTAGGAACAAGGTTCTGCTACTGCAGACAGACAACATCTGACAGAAGTAATTAGCACATATTAAAGTGGTAAGAAAATGACCAAATTTGCATCCTAAATTTGATGGGACTCCAGATAACATATGCTCTCCCAAACCAATTTCTTTTTCCACCTAAACACACTTTACAAACTACACAAGGACAACAAATGAGCACACGAGGAAGAGGCATCTGGCCAGTTCCTGTCTGCCAGATAACAGTTACTTACAATTACCGTTTTAATTTGATTTCTTTCTTTTTGATCTAATAGTAAACTTTGCTTGTATTTAATTCTAGGAGAATTATAATGCTTGATGTACAGTGCCAATTTTATGCTATTATACTTTTTATTTGATGTGCAGTAAGAACATAATATTCTTCAGCTTTGGTTAAAGATGGCCAGAAATCCGTATGCAAGGAGACGATTGGACCAAACCAAAAAGTGCAGTTTCTTTGGCATCATCAGCTACGTGGATTATGGTTGTCTTATTCCCTCCCTTTAAAATACCATCCCGTGTTCAGAGTGCAAGGACTGTATCTAGTGTTATGGTGTGTAAGAGTTTCTCTGATGAATGATAAAAATACTCTAAGCTACAGGAGGGAAAACTCAAAAATCGTAATGACATTCTGATAAAGGCACTTCAGCTGCTCTTTCTCAAGGGTGTGGTAAGAGCCAGTTGAAAAATTAAAACCTGACCTATCTTAGAATATGGCAATGGCTTTCTACAGTGTAAAAATGTAATCTCTGTAAGCAAAGGATTACTTAGCAAAAATACATCTGCTGTTTTTAAAACAACTGAAGTGTCAGGGAAGAACACTGTTAAAAGAAGCCCATTTGCTGGAAAAACTAAAAAGACACTGCAGATAGTATAGCAGAATAGCCATAAAATGGCAAACTTGTGTGGAAGAGATGGTAATGCTTACATTCTTTGCTCAGAATATGAGTGAGGTGAGCAGATTAAAGAACAGACTATGGATCTACTCTCTAAATACATCCTTTTACCTTGTGGGGTCAGCAAGTTAAGGCAGTAAGATATTAGTAGTTTAAAAAATACAACTCCTGCAAGCGAGTAGGTATATGACCAATGCAAACGCAGTTCAAGCAAAAATATTATGAAAAAGAGCTATAAAAAGACCACGTAAGAAGAAAAGAATGAACCAGGACCTTTTCCAATGAAAATTAGTTGTGCAGCACTGCTTAGTACATACATTAACTTTAAATGAGTTTTTAACCTCTAGCTTTGTTTCAGCTTTCTTCCCCACTCAGGAACAGGGTGGGGATAATTTTCCATAATTAAAGGACACCATTAGCACTAATATCTAAAAAACACGAAATAAGTAAGAGCGCCGTGTTATAAATGCCTTGAAGCTACAAGGCGCAGTCTCACAGCTACTGAAATCAAGTAACACAGGGGAAAAAAATCACACAAAACAACAGCAAAAACTGTTTTTCTAGGAAGGAACTACGGGGCCTTTCTTCCCTTCCTGCAGCCCCAAGCAACATTTGTAAACTCAGTCTACACAAATCACACAGAAGTGACGTATATTTTGGTATTTTAGTTGCCAAGAGAAAGTACAGAATAAAAAAGAGCTGTAGGTATGTGAAAACGAGGTCTTCAGAAATACACGTACCGGAAACATCATGCTTTGTGAAACACCAAAAAGCATCCTTGGCAACGGATTGTACGCCGTTTTATCCATAGATTTTTTTGAAACTGACACCAGTATTTTTCTTCTGAATTTACATCACCTTATGCTTCATTCAGATATTGGAGCATCCTTCTACTGTTAGTAACACCTTAGATGACTGGCTGTATAATTACTATACTGGAAAGGTAATTAATCACCTCTGCTGATCTTCCAGAAGGAGGAACATGCCTTTTTACTGTTGTCTGACAGATTGCTTCTAACACAAAACAACCCTGCACTAGGGAAGTACAAACCCAGTATTTCTGGACTTTCAGAAAACAGCTTATGATGTAAGCGCAGCGCGGACAGCACTTGCTTGGGCCTGTCAAACCCACAGCGAAGGCAAATCACCTTCATCTTTCAAATGCTATCAAAATGAGGGCACTACATACCCCTTACTACTCTTTGCCCTGAAACAGGCAGCAATCACATCCTTACTAAAGAAGCACCTTTCCAGAAGAATGCAGTAGCCTGTGCACAGATCAGCACGGGATCTCAAAAATGATTCAAATTCTTCTGCTTCTTGCTTGCTCGCATGTTGTTTCTCAAGGAAAAAACCCTTAAAACTTCTCAGCTCAGCACTTCTAACTGCAAATCTTGGTACACATCAGACTGGATTAATCTCACAACGTTTTGGATACGTATAAGCACAGACAAGTGAGTTTGTTCTCTCGGCTCCCCTCCCTCACAGTCAATGGAGAGAAACAACCACTTTCAGGGCACAATTCATCATATCCTAAAATAGATATTTAAGACAACCGTGACTCATCTGACCTATTTGCGTTGACTAAAGGGAGTCTAGACAACTAGCTCAAATACAGACATCTACATCTCAGGAGACAAACCCTACCTCTTGTGCTATCATTTTAAAACAGCGCTGTCCTTACCAAGGTGACATTGGTCTGCTAGAACACAGTATGAGGGAACCTAGCTTTATTTTAAATCTGGACATCATCCCAACAAACAGCAATTAGATGGAAAGTATACAGCCACTAATGTTATTGTTATACTCTCAAAATAACCAAAGTCTGAAAAGAAAGAGGAAGACACTAGAAATTTTATCCTGCGTCATATAATGAACTCTGGCTAAGTGGATGTACCAGAGGTCATTCAACTTTACAGCACAGATTGCTACCCCGTAATAAGCAAAGGAACACAGCAAATATAACAAAACGTTTTTCAAAACCATTATCTTCACACCAATATTCAAAAATTCTCTGCTGATAATTTCTCAGTGTCCGCTGATTCCAAAGATTCGCTCCGATTCGTTAAATTATGATACAGGTGGATGGCTTGCAGATTCTTTTTTTCGGGTATCAACTCTATTTCACCTTTACAAAAACCTGTAAGTCTACTACTTCCCTAATGAAAAAACATACGACCCATTAGATACGTAGGCAAATATCTGAAAAAATTATCCCAGCACTTTTCCCCCCTATACTGACAAAAAAAAAAAAATCAAACAAAATGAATGCATCTCCTATTTAAAGCTTCATCATAATGTGATGTTAAGCAAGTTGTCATATGCCCTACATAGGTTCTTTTTATTTCTATGAAATTAATTATTTCTAAAGAGGCTCTCTCCTTGGAGCTACCATACAATTATACTAATACGTATACGGTGGCAAATGCTGGCAAATGTTTAATGACAAATCACCTAGAGTCTCAGAACAAAGCTGTAGCACGGTCACTGCACTTACAAGATACTGCACTACGGTTTCTCAACATGTTACATTAATCATGGAATCTGGCTGCTGTCTCAGGAAATGATATTTGAAGTCTTGATGACTGAGACACTAACAAGCTTTGCTGCTGTGCACAACGGTGCTCTGACTCAAACATTCTGCCAATTTAGAGAAATCTTCTTGCTGTCCACCCGTGTTTTACAATGGGAGATCAGTAATAGCCCTCAATTCTACATCTCTTTCCTTTTAAATAAGCTTTAAAAGGTAATGAGATGTGTTGAGATCATAATCATCCGCAGCGGCATCATTATCATCCCCAAACAGTAAATTCTAAGAAAAGTGGTGTTTGCCTATTTTACTCATAGGAAAACTGTGTTACCTTGAAAAATATACTCCTCAGTACCTCAATCACCTAAGGCTGGAATGAAGACATTTTATTCTCTCTGACTTACTCTTGAACTATATGTTAATCCTTCCTCGACCTGTCTTTTTTCAATACATTTAAATTATCCTTTTCCCACATCCCTGACAGCAGACTAAAATCTACCAAGTTTACCAGCTAAAAAAAAAAAAATCAATATTTTTGTTTATAATTATAATGTATATAAATAATTACAATAATTGTTACATAAGAAGAAACAGTGAATTGAGTTTCACGTTGCACGGAGGTAACACTGTTAGACTATTTTGGTTTCTATCTTCTTACCGCTCGGTCAACAGCCCGGACCAGAGCCAGCCTGTCCGTCATCTCAGGGACTGATTCCCTACTCACCTGCCTTAGTTGCACTCACCAAATATTCTACTCAAATTTAATTAAGGTTCAGGTCAACCACACGCAGCCCGTGCTAATTTATACACAAGAAACGCATCTACCCAGGCTTTCTATTTCGTATCAGTCTATAAGCTACTAACACAATGCCTTTTCCCTCTCATATTTAAACTCTTCAGGTAGTCTCCTCATCCTAAAGATTTTCTTTACAGTTAATAGCTCGCTAATCATCGCAGATCTCCTCCAAAGCAAAGCATGAAACTTCCTGGTTGTCACGAGTCAACACTGCAAGCTAACAGCTGTCACAGCAGCCTTAAGGTTGGTTTATCGATGGTGATGCTAAAGAAACGTAAACATAACAGGGAATTAACGTGGGTACCCTAGCCAGGATCCAAGACGGAGGTGAGAGTGAAAAGCATTCCCAAGCTGAAACCTGCTGCTGCAAAGACTACCTCTGCGAGACTCAGCTTTCTGAAGTACGTATCTATTTATCCTGCTGTTACAGCTGATATTGGTATTTTTACAATTAATAAAACATGGCCAAGAAAAAAAATATCTCCAAAAAATATATACTCCACAGTTTTGTAAATGTCATTCCTGGATCACAGAGCACAGTATTGTCCTTTTTTTTGTGCTACCGTCAGATGATGGGGAGGGAAGGGAAGGGGAGACAAAAGAGATCATCTGAACAGATGAGTCTCTCAACTTACACAGTACAGAGGAAGGAGTGGAGTGGGAATGCTCAGACTCAAGCGAGTGACTCTGTGAGTTTGCATTTTTCGTGGACTTGCCCGCTGAATTGATGGAAAGAAACACAACATATGAACAAACAAAGATGACGAGGTAGAGGGTGATCAGAATCCTCAGCAGGCACTGACAGCAGGAGCGGCCGCTGGGGCACGGCAAGGGTGGTGACCAGTGAGATGAAGAAGCAATGGAAGAGGAGGAATGGTGGGTGGCACATAACCTCTCCATGTCACCCTCCTTTGTGAGAGCTGTATGAGGGTCAAGTAGATGTGAGGGAAGAAAAAGAGAAGGCCAAAAGAAAAATAACGATCATTTAATTACAAGCAACACGAACTTATAAAATCTTTGAGCACACAAACAACGTTAATGATGTACTTTTGGGAGGTCTTGTGGGCGCCCAAGAACAGTTGTGTAAAGGTTGTAGCCATAAACGACTCTGTTCAGATGCCAGCGTAGATTTATCCTTCTATCCAGTACTGACATATACAGGGTTTTCAAAGAGCTTTCAAAAAATTGTTCTTAGAAATTTGACGGTTTTTCTTTCGCTAACGTATGTTCCAAAAGGATTAGTTTAAATCTGTTTCTTTCTACTGGTAATTAAAATAGAAGTGAAAGGTATAAATAAATTAGGAAAATATATGAAAATACATGGCTCCTAAATGATTCATCCTTTGAAGCGATGTACCTTGCTGATGCATGAAGTAGCACAGACTAGCCAGAACTTTCCTAATTTCTAAGTACCCTACAAATCAGCAATTTTTCCCACTGGGAATCATCATCATTCTTCCTAGCACTTTCATTAATTCATTTCCAAGGGAAAAAAAATACCATGAAAAACTCCAGATTGCCTGACCACGACAAATTTAACAACTTGGCTTTTTTTTTTTCTTTCTTTCTTTTTTTAGAAGCCTGTGTGCATTGCTGGCCAAAATAACGATGGCATTCAACAACATTACTGAAAAAAACATATCACTTTTCTATCCAAGAGATGCTGCCAAAGTCTCGTTACTACAGCAAGAAGAAATCCCACAAGCAATCCCAGGAGACGACGTTGCTTGTGGTCCAGTTTTCCTATGTTCTTTCTGTCTGCTCCTATCCTTACATTTAGGAGAGAACACTGTCATGCAGATAAGCCCACGATCAATGGTTAATATCAGAAATTTATGTTGGCAAGGAACCTGAACTACAGCTTCAAGTAATTTCAGACTCAAATTCTAGAATTAGTTTATTCCTTTATTATTAAAGCTCACTATTGTATGCATTCCCCAATAGACTCGAGGCAAGAATCTGTTCCTAAAGATGTATTTGTGACAGCTGATTGAAGAGTTGGGGTTTTTTAATATTTACCTTTCT
This sequence comes from Trogon surrucura, assembly GCA_020746105.1. NCBI lineage: Eukaryota > Metazoa > Chordata > Aves > Trogoniformes > Trogonidae > Trogon > Trogon surrucura. The sequence goes on along the minus strand of CM036620.1, from coordinate 2,414,545 downwards.
TAATGAATTGTAACATTTGCAACAATGTGTACAGACATGCTTAGGAACACACACTCTCACACAGACTCACTGGATCCACACAACCTTAACACAACTTTAAAGTGTCAAATTCACAAAAAATAAGAAAACCACTTGATGAAGAGCTGAATGTTTTAAACATGTGCGGGCTGGTAGTCTGGACAAAGGAAGGAACCTTGTCCCTGTCTGTGTAATCTACACACGGTGTTAGAGTAACAGGAGGAGGAATCAAGCGCACAGAACACACGCCTTTGCAAAGAGGAGCCATTCCCATGTTGTGCTCCGCACCGCGAAGAAAAGCAAAGACATTTTTAAGGTTCTTGATCACCTAGGGTGGGAAACATTCCTCCTAGATCTCAAATCTGGCGACAAGCACCACCTTGAGCATACGCATAAGGAGCCAGAGTGTCAGCAAATTGAGGGAATTCTCTCTGGTACCTCCGAAATCCATTCATCCCCAGCAGTGTCTTATCTCCGGCTCACGCCAGGAGCTGTTCGTGACAAGAGAACAGCTTTCTCACCATTGCCCTCAAAAATCTACATCCAGAAGTCAAGTTTGGTGTATGGGAAAAACATCTTTCCTAAGTGCCTTGCTAAAGTCTGAAGCTTGAGCTTATAATAAGTGTCAGGGACTGCCTATTCCCTGAATCATTCTAGAAATGAGACCCTGGGGGTACTGTTAGCTTTAATTTATAATAACACAATCTGAAAAGCAGCCTCCAGTGGAAAGACTGGAAGTGTGAGACAAATACTAAAAAGTGAAAACCAAGCAAGCGTGCAAGCAATTAATAACAGGGAGACCACACTTGTTCTGCAAATAAACAGAAAATGGAATCCCTGTACACCGGAATAAGATGTGCACACAGTGTCTGGTGGTAGTGCCGTGTGTCAGGCTTTGGACCTGATGCTGAAAGAGCTGCGTCAGTGTGCGAGGTTACGGTGATCACCCCAGATGGCAGCAGTTGGACCTGTCACCCTCAGTGGGGAGACAGCATCGTGCCTTCCCACCCAAGGAGCTGAAGAGCACCATGACACTGCTCTGTCTCCTCGTCTGCAAGCACAGGTAACATCGCTCAGCTCCTCCTTCCACAGCCTCCAGAAAACACACAACGCAACCCTCTCGTACCGCCTCGGCCACTTTATGCCCTTTGCATCAGGGCCGTGGGTCAGGAACCTACGGGTAACAGAAACCTTCACCTGCTAAACGTTTGACAGCTGTCACAAAGCTACATTAAAAGAAGAGCACAACCAGCAATCTTGTCTCTCAGCTACGCGATGACTGCAAGGTCCTCGTTTCTGGTTTGGGAACCGAGGCCGTCCAATCTGCTCTTAACTGTGCTACTACAGAGTTGTATAAAAGAATTAGGCAAAACGCTTCCACTGTTGTTTTTCTTATAATTGTGTTCCTGAGATACAATTCTGTGTGCTAAGCTTCAGACAGAATTTTATTACATTCCTACCATTACAAGATCATGGTGCAGAGGCCCTGTAATGAAATTATTAATTCAATAAGTTTCGTTGCTAAACTACGTAGAAGGGTTGGAAGGAAGAAACACGCAGCGTTATGAAGAAAGGCAAACTACACTGTATTTCCCTCCGACACCTGGCAGCACCGACAATTTTATCAAACGTGCACAGCACCTGCTCTACCAGTCAGAAACTAAGCACTAGATATTCCTGATACGATCCAAACTGCTTTATGGTCGAATCTCTTCTAAATTCTAAAAGGTTTCCATGCTCTTCAGAGGCCAACTAAGCTGCTCAGCAGATCTAAGTCTCTGGTTTGGGACACGGCTTCGCTAATACACACATTTACCAGTGTCTTAGGCATTATTCTACTTCCAACATAAAGCGACTCCCATACTGCATTGGTTCACTAAGAGTTCTCTTTTCAATTTTTTGTGTTTTATCTTTACTATCACCTCTGGCTTGCATTACACCTGTACGGATAATGTTTTTCTTTGAGGCTGAAAAATAACCTTTTCTGTGAACAGGAGATACACAAATCTAATAGGTTTGGGTTATTTTAAACCATTTGTTTTAAATCACGTTACCAAAGTAAGTATGAGTAACATCCCAGCGTAACACTTAGAGGGGGAAAAATGGAAACAAGAACAATATCTGTGAAGTTACACAACTAATTTTTTAAAAAAAGATTATTGATTTCCTTTTTTTAAAGAATAAAATAAGATGAAAGTAAGTATATGGACAGAACAAAAGAGAAACATGTAAAAACACTGGCATCTGAACAGAATAAAAACTAAAATGGTGACATAAAAAGAACCCCAAACAAACCCAAAACACAAATGTAAGCTAAAAGAACACAAACTAAGGATGAATTATAAAGCACTGACTTAAGCATTTTCACTCTACTACTATTATAACTGGAACTAGTATCGTAGTTAATAAGCAATAACTTTATATTCTTCATTCCAAAACATCATGGCAAATGGTGTTTTGGAAAATGAGAAGTCGGAAGTAACATGTCAGAAGTAACACAGAAGAGCATAAAAGTAATTTCTTTTCAACAAAGAAACCCAACACTCTCTCTTTAGAATTACCAGGAGCTTCTGTGTTCAAGGACTTAATAAAATACATTGACGTAACTCATGTTATTGCTTCTACGAAGGTTTGAAGCTTAAAATCGTACCTTTCACATCCTCATCTTCAATGGTTGTATTGGAACTCTCTGTTGATTCCTGCCGAGAAGTAAATATAAGCAGAATGTATAAAACCAGCCAAGTCTTATTTGTGTGCCTCCGAAAATTACAGTTAGTTACAGATATCATGCAAAGCCTTGAAGCAGGGTGGGATGTAATTCACAGACAAATGGTCACACACCGATTAAGACATATCCACCTGAAACTCATGTCAAAATTTGCCATTCTCTACAGTAGGGAACACAAATACATTTCCTGCTGTCTAATACTCTTACTTCACAAAATGTAAAGGAATTTATTTTTTTTTTCTTTAATGCACAACTGTACAAACTCCATCTGAAACTTTATACGAATTACCTCAGCCACGAGGAGAGCTTGCCATTTTAAGATGAGTGATTAAACCAACTGTGCGAAATAAGTCATTCCATTCCGACTCTGAAATGTGCAGACTTCTACATGCTACAATTTATAACAGTTTTTCTGCTTATGACTAATACATATTAACACAATCGCCCAGTTATTTTCAGGATATTGGATCAGGTTTCGTCATTTTTAAGCCATTTTTTTGCTAAAAGAAATCTTAGAAGGAGATGGAGAATTGATAAATGTATCATAGTGGCTTTGATAAACTGAGGTATCTTTGTAGTGGTATTTGTCAAACAACCGGTCACTTAGAGGAATGACTTATCTATCGGACAGTTTATACTTAAGCCATCACACTGTTAAAAAGGCAAGGATAGTGTATCTCAGTCTTTCATGAATTACCAGCAACATGAAGTATTACGGACAAATTCAACAGGGCACTGTCAAATCTAATAGGCACGCAGTTTTAGAAAGCTGTAGAGTTTTTAAATCTGATTTTAAAAATCTCTATAGTTTATTGAAAAGCGTAGCCAATACGATTTTGGTTTTTAAAAATTTACAGCTCAATAGCAAAAACGAGTAACTGGTCTAACTTTTTATGAGAAGTAGAAAATAGGACCGGTATTGAATTTAAGTCTTAAAAGGATTTTAAAATAAAATAATAAAAGGTAGATTTGACAGTGTCCTTTGTTTACTGTGTCCTCGCAAGGCTGAGCTGAAGGAACGCTCAAAATGGTTAATGCATTATTCAGACCTTAAAAAACCAAAACGTATCTGCATCCATAAACAGAATTACACGAATTAATTTACACACAAACAAAACTGAACGAGTCACCATGCTTTTCTTGAACTGGCCGGTGTTAGACGTTTCACTCTACACAGACGTATCATGCTCTATCATTTAAAAGATGAGATCGAGTACTTACGAGTAACAAACCCCCCCACAAATACGAGCTGTAAACACCATGCACAAGCTCACACGGGAGACGCAGCCTGTAGTACTGAGGCATCCACTCCAGTTGCCATACTACAAGGATCAGTCTTTCAGACAAATTTAGGAGTAACTCTCCGCATGAAGCGGTTTGCTTGTTTGCTGTGACCTTTTGGGACATGGAGTATCTGAATTGTTCCGATTATGTATTAGCAAGTCAAGTAGATGTAGTCACGCCAATATTTTTATCTGGGTTTTCTAGCCTTTAGTGGACTTCAGCGATCAAGATTAGGCTGGTGTTCAAACCCAGGCTGTTCGTTGCCTACGAGTTTAAACTTGGGGAGTTGAAAAAGTAGTAACATGAAAGGAAAAGCTCTATGTCTGACAGATGCAAGCTACATAAAAGAACAGGATATACAAGCACAACGCACACCATCGGCACTTTCATGCTTGAGAAACGTCTGCATGCGTTATTTTTTCACTCAGATCCAATCCTTCTCTTAGGAAATAACCTCAAGCAGTTAAGACTAGATAAATGAAATGTCAATTCTTTCAGTCAACACTGTAAACAGTGAAATTTTTGTTGCAGAATAAATTCTTTCCAGGAAACCTAGGAACACATGTTATATGTAAATGATGGTATTTCCTGGCCCTTTTCAAGTCCATGCATGAAAAAAACAAAACAAAACACGTTTTAGGAATCAGCCACCAAACGCAAACATCACAATACACAGGAAAAAGAAAAGACCATGAAGAAAACATATAAAAATCAAAAGACCTCTTTGTCACTCGGAATGTTAATTTTTTTTTTTTGAAACTGCTCAGTGATGTTATGGAAGAAAACCAAAGTCCTGTGCAAAAGACACGTCACAAGATGATGTTTAAGCATGCTGGGAAACCACAGATGGGAAAAACTGAAATGACATCTTTATCTAAGGTGACAACTGCACACAAAACTCGTCAGTATACTCTCACCACGCTCTGAGAACAGCCTTCTTGGGTTTTACTTAGACTGCAGCATTTTTGGCCGAAAGGGGAGAGACACCGCGCTCCCCGAGCCCGGTTGCGTGGGGTGCTGAGCTCTGCCGACCGCTACCGGCTCTCCCGAGAGCTTCGGAAGCTCAGTCACCAGCGGGACGCACGTAACAGACGAACACAGATGAAAACAAACTCAAAAGACACCGGGAGTAACAAATGCAGGAATGAGAGTGTCCTTGATAAATTCCTGGAATGGCCCTATTTTGCTGAGGACTAGTGGATGGAATGTGTGGTGTGGAAAAGCAAGATGGAGTTGACTCTTTCTGAATACCTTATTTCCATCAGGGTTGTGGATTACTGTAGTTTGGGGCTCCTGAGCAAGAACAAAATAAAGAGAAAGAGAGTTCCCATTGGTAAATACATTCTCGTTAGCGTGAGGGAGTGCAAGAAGAGCCAGCTCACAAACGCCGAACACTGACAAGAGCTAAAACAAACGTTAACTGTTGCCAGAGGGTGAAACTGGATGTCTTGAATACGGACTTCCTAACAGCAAGCCAGCAAAAAAAGACCATGTCACCTAACACAGCGGCATGCAGAGACCTTATTCATGACCAACGTCCACAGGGCTTTGAAGCTCTGGAGACCGGCAGAGGCTCTCTTTTGCACAAGGGCACACTCAATGCTTTGCGCATTTTCCCGGCCAAGCCTGGCCAGACAAGGCGGCCAGAAATCACCTCTTTTCTTTCAGCATGTTTGCTTGTATTAGTATTAAGTGGTCAAATAAAAATACAGCAGAATAGGTAACTAAGGATGAGTTAACCAACTCTAAGCACTGCCATGTTTTAGATGTAGATTATTAGTAATTGCTGCCCTGGCAGACCAGCGTGAGAGAGATCTTGGCGTCATTAGAAAGTGTAATTTCCCCAAATCTTTTTCCCTTAAAAAAAAGGATTAAAGAATCTTTGAAGTGGCAGTTAGCCAGCTCGCTTTCAGCACGGACAACTGCGCACGGCTGTGTCTGAGAACAGACCGCCATACACCGGTGCGTGAAACCTCTTAACCGGCCCTTGGAAAATACTTAGCAACGTCTGCTAAGTACACAAAAAAATTCCAGAGGAAAAATCTCTCGCAATCTGTGCGTATCGTCCACATTTTCAAAGCTATACACACAGGCATACGGGAAACCTCACAAATTAGGTTCTTAGGTACTGTCATATATATTTGTGAGCCTTGTCATAACGCGTATGCATAAGAAACAGGAGCTACTAATAAAAGCAAGACTGCAATAGAAACATTCATGAACGGCACTCCAATTAGTAAGATGTTCCTAACAGAGCTTACTGATCATACATCTCCTGCAGAGTTAAAGGTAAGAGAAACAGGAAGAAATCTTAAGCGCTAGATGCCTCTCGATCCCAGTGAACACTTGCAAAGTCCTGCTGAGTTTTAGGAAATGTGGAATGGAAATCTGAATAAGGTCTATTTGATGGTAGCCTAGCAATAATCCTGTTAGCTCTCCTTGATATCAATACTACGACAAAGCAGAGAAAACTATAATAGAGCGTTGCTTTTTGGTTTTTTTTTTTTTGATGTGCAAAAGGTTAGCATTAAAAAGATGGAAACAGTCATCAGGCAAGGACGCAAAGCACATTCTACTCACGTTCTGGCAAGGCATGCAGAAAATTCAACTACAGTTACGAACTTTACGACTCTACCACATCCAGCTTCCATGTAACATTTTCAATTAATAAACACGCTCTAATGGACTTCCTCACAAAAAAACAAAAGAAAGCATAATTCAAACAAAAAAAAAAACGTTTTTCCAAACCCTGTTTTTAGAAAGCAGAGTATATGCATGAAAAAGCAAAAAAAGAAGGAAGAACAAACAGAAGACAGTCAAAAACTTCAAGATAGCATGAGAAGGAAGATTCCAGGTATACCAGCGCCGGGGTAGGAATATTTTCCTTGGGGCTGGTTACCACGTTGGTTTTGTTGTTTATCTGTAGGTATGCAGAAAATAGAAACAAGACAGGCCTTAGAACTCGCGGTAGGCACCGTATCTATATCTCTCTGTATAGAACATCTATATACAGATATAGATATCTATATATAGATATAGATATGGAAATAAAGAATCACAGAAAGATGAACTTATGAACTTGAAGGAACACTACGAGTAGAGCCGACAGCTAGCGGCAGCTCCTCCAAACACGCTAGCCACGGGTTTTCAGATGCCCTGTACGAAGGTCTATACAAGGTATAGATGACTTCAGCTGTGACACTTAAAAAGAACAGAGAGCCTTTAAGTAGCAGCTAATCACATATAAGAAGAATAAAGAATTAATATGGGTTTCAAGAGAGTCCTAAATAGCCTCTGAGACTTCTTGACATGCAACAGTATTAATTAATTCCACCCAGTTGTTCTATATTTCTGGTTACCTATCAATACTATAGACAATATTAGCTTGTTGATAGCTCTCCAGAAATGTAAAGATTTGTTCTACCAGCTTCTGGAAACAGATTTGAGTAAATATAACTGATTCCAGATCTGAAAAGACTGGTGTCCCTTTTTTTTTTGGTGTTATTCCAGACAAAAATAATTGCCTGCCGTTATTTTCTTGCAGTCTCAAGAGTCCTGCAATAATTGTGTATCAGCCTTTCAATTTTGGTACTATAACCTGGAAGTGTAAGACTTCACATAAGAGTATCTTTCATCTTACTCCACATAACTTTACACATAGGTCATCGTGTTAATTCTTAGGCTTAACACAGTAGCGCATCTTCACAGGACTTCTGGCTTTTATTTTTACTGACTTTTAATTCAAATTAAACTGTTTAGCAGTAAAGTTTAAAGTTATCTGATTCTTTAAATCCATTTTTTAAGATTCGGGTTTCATAAATACCATGGTATGAACAGAACAGAAATACTAAAAATAATGTACCGAGCCACTTTTTTTACATGCACTAAGAAGCAAGATTAAGCTAGTTGGAAATACGTAATTTTTTTCTTGAACAGTAATTAGGAAAAAAATATTACGTACATCTTGGTCACGTCTAATTTTAACAAGAGCAGTCCAAAGCAGCATGCAGAACTGGGTATACAGATAAATATTGTCTGGAAAGACTTTGAACCAAGGAAAAAAAAGAAACATCTACTGAACCTTCTTGTCACAGTATTAATAATAAACGCGCAAAACAAAGGAAAAAAAGTCCAAAATGGCTTCATTAATGGATTTTGTAAGAAGTAGCAAACTTCACTTAATAAAACAAACTCTAGCGATTTTGGGGGGGTCAAAATGGATTTTTTCTCCCAATAGAAAAGCCTTTCTAAACCAATCAGAAAATGGTGATATGCTAAGTAACACCTACAAAAAGGCAGGAAGAAAGAGGAAGTCCTAGAAGAGTGGGCCAAATGGAGCTGTGCGTGAAACACCTGGCTTCTGGTTTAAACTCCCCGACGACTCGCTAGTCTCAGATGAAGTACTGACCACGCGAGCTACCACCGTCTGTGCCAAGGGCTTTGCTAATTTCGAGCCTTCGGAAGTGAGCCCCACCGGGGAAATTCACTGAACGTCGCGTCCTCAGCAGGTTGGGAGGAGCATTTTCCTTTGGGACAGGTGTGGCAGCTGACTTGTGGCTGCAGGAATGTAGCCTGCCGCCAAACTGATTCTTACTTAGGAGATGTCTAGGTTATGGAAATGTCAGCAGGCTTTGCACTGATTCATTACAGACTGCAAGTATCCTTATCTTAATCAGCATTTAACCGGCTCTGAAGAATATAAAGCTGTCTCATTAGTTCCTGTTTGGGGACACTATTTTGATCCTAAAATTTATTTAGTGATATTTGTGCTTTGATTATCTCATATGTGAACCATTCTCTCACATAGAATAATTTTCCTGGATATAGAACTCAAAGTTTCAGTGCTCTACAGCAGGAGGATGAGAAGCAGTGGCTTTTTTAAACAATGGTCTTTCTACATAAATTGTCATCACGAGAAAATATGAGTCACTACCGAGTTCCAAGTGTTTAGTTTATGCTCCAACTTGGCCTAGTTATTGTCAAAGAAATTTCATTTATCTGTGGAATTACAGCCCTAAGTTGCAGGGGTTTCTGAACTCAAGACAGGAAGAGAATAAATACTTCTGTTCACAGAGTCATTCATAGGGAAATATAAGTATCAGCAATTATTTCATATATCAAGTTACTTGCTTTGATATTTATGGGACTCTGAGATGGGCAAAACCTGAACTCCTTACTCAGGAAAAAAGCTTTTTTGTAAAAAAAACCCCACCAACCAACCAAAGTTCTACAGGAGAATTGTGGAAGAGTGAAAACACATGTAAAGCTGCTTGTCGGCGTACTAAACCTTCCACAACCAGAAAAAAATCGCACACCAAGTTGGATAACTCTAAGTTCATATCTTTATGACACTGTAGTCAATGAATAAAAAGGTCCTAACAAAATGCAGATAGACATAAACCAAAAACATGAGGAAGGAAATGAGGATTTCACCAGATTTCATACAGTCCTATTCAGTAGTAGCTTAATACGAAAAATAAAGTGATATGCCAAATGAAAGCTTGTTGCTGAACACGTAATGAAAACAGATCAATCAAATTTCAATTCCAATTTTGCCTGAGTAAGGAGAACAGGCTTGGGCCCATGCTCCCTTGTTGAAAGTCCTATAAAAATAAACAATGCCCATTACAGCTACTGCTAAAAACCGCAGGAAATATACTCCAAGATATTGAGAATACAGCATTCATTAGTGAAAGCAGAAAGAGATCACGTAATTCAAAATACAGTTATTTGTTCTGTGGGAAGAGAACTTGGTAAGCCACAGAAACTGAGAGAGGAAACAGCAATGTGCCTGCACACTCTCTCTCTCTCGTAGGACGTATACACGTGCTTTTATTAATATATGAACACATGCGGTGTGTTCTGCACATATTTTTAACAGCAAAGGGAAGCTATTCCAAGAGCATTAAAATATTTTCATATGAAAAGGTTATTCCGAAGCCGAATTGTGCTTAAGTGTTGATCTTCTATTTGTTGTGAAGAAGGAAAACTTTGATACTACTGCATCGCTTGTCAAGAGCCACTCTCTTAGGTCTGAGGGCAGTGCAGCACACACGTGCACAAAGGCTCCCAACAGCTGGGTGCGACGGCAGAATCACTATCGGTCTTTTATCAGTGCGTTAAGAAATGTTTTTTTTATCTTGGGACTTAATCTGTCACATGGTACTTCCGTGACAAAAAGTTAAAGGACGCATCACATTCGGGATAGCAGAAATATCCCCACTGTACCTTTGTGTCGACCCTCATGGGGACACTGCTACCGCTGATCCCCTGTCACTGGAATTCTGTTTTCGCCCAAAGAACAGACTCTTTACCTGGATAACAATAGCTCTGCTAAGACCTGACCAGCAATTTTTGCTTTTCAAGGAGAGCCGTACTTCCCAGTGAAAGAGGTGGAGGAGGCGGATTTGCCTTCTCTCTCCCGGCAGCAGCGACAGAAGCTGGCTGGGACACCTGGGCTCACCGTCACAAACATCTCCCAAGTCAGATTCAAAGCCACAATAAACAGGAATAGAACAGGTAGCTGTGTGGGATCATAGAGGCCAAATGAAAGCAAGACTCTAGAGCAGGCTGAGGAGGAAGAGAAGTTATCGAGACCGACCGTCAGCTGGACCATTTTGTGACAAAGCCCTGGGCTGGGAGGGGAGTTAGCTGGGAAATGCAGTATGGAGAGGCTGTGAAAATGAGTTTTTTACTCCTGAGCGTTTAGCATGGCATCTTGGTCTGCAGTGGCTCAATTAAAGCGATACTATTTCACTGTGTGACGTGGTTCGTGTTACATTTTATGATATTAATACTATCAGCTTTTAAAATAAGGAGGTTTTAAATATTAATGGAATGCTGTTACAAGATTACTATTTTGTTACTATTTTCATACACTAAGGACAGCTGCATTGGCCAATGTTACATCTACTTTTTTGTTTTCCTATGTCCCCAGGTTAAAAAAAAATAAACTTGCTTGGAAGAACTGCAGAACAATTCACTGCGGATGGCATAGAGCAACTGTGGGCTTAAAATTCACAAGGTTGTACTTGAAAGTCTTGCAGCTTCTCACAGTATGTCAACAAAACTAAACGCAACTGTTTGATTTCTAAGTGTGAACGTTTCACAGGAGGAGAAAAATCTGTCGATAAAGATCCTCACCATCATCTGAACACTCGAACTGGACTTCCTTTTCTGAATTGACCAGTCAGAGAGAAAGGAAAAGAAGAAAATGTGACTGCTTGGATTTGAAGTATCAATGCATGGAGTACAGTATATTTCTGCTTTGGCTTTTGCTTTTTTTTTTTTTTTTCTCTAAATAAAAAATGACAGCTTAAGCTGTAGGAAGGGGTGGAAAAATGCTATGAGCATACAGTATCTGAATAACAGAAATTACAAGAATAAACACCCCCAGTGTAACTTCACTCCCTTTGCTCCACATGACCATGCAGACAAACAGCAGACACAGAAAATATGCCAAAAACCAAAGTACCAAAACCCAGCAAGTGTAATTTAGGCAAAATTTTGGCAACAATTGTTTTCGATACTATAATCCAAATTGAGATACAACAAATACCATTGTAGACCTGTAGGAGGAATGATATTTTAAAAGGAAAAGCTGGTCAGACAGAGTAGGTAAAAAGTCTACATTCCACACTGACACATGTTAAGGGTATTCCACAGGAATGACAGCAGAGCACCGAGATGCTCCTCCGTTTAACCAGGGTATCTACTACTTGGCACTGAGAAGCACTGAAATCGTAGTGTGCTCACTTCATTTGAAAGCAGTGTCATGATTTTTTTGATCGGAAAATTGTGAATAAGCAGGAGAAGAGGAAGACGTACTATGTAACTGGCATTTAAGTATGCAATGCTTTGTTAAAGTAAAAAGTTAACATTAAAGAGAAATTTAAAATTCAGGTCAAAGACACACTTCTGAGTAAACACACGGAGCACAGAAGAATATCTTTTGAATCATATAATGAAAGCTTGAGGCACTTATTTTAGTCTTCAGGAGTCCCTTAAGAAAAGAAATAAAATATTTTTCATTGCAGAGTGATTTTTTTTTTCTGTCTGTTTTTCCAAGTATTTATCCAGAATGTTCATTTGTGAAGCATCTCTCCTCCTGCAGGATCTGGTGATACGAGAACAGGAGCTCTAAATCATGTATGAAAGCTGCCAAAATGTTCCCTTCTTAGCAAGGTCTATTAGTTAGGACGAGTTGATTCGTTGAGATACTAAATCCCTCAAGTTCTGCCAAATATAGGGAGTACATCTGGCAGAAAACACCTCATGTGGAGCCAAGCCCACCAGCAAACTTTTGGTCTTCCATGAAATCTAATGGAAAGTCAAGGGGAAACAATAGAGGCAATAGAGCTGCAGATAAACACCAATACCTGAAAAGCTAACATGCCCATCATCAAGCTATTATTGATATTTATAAGCTAATTAATAAACTCTGAGTCAGTAATTACACAAGCATCCTTCATTAAAATAGCAAGAAAAGCATTTTCTCCATTAGTTTTCCATCTTCCAATTATTAAAGTTCTTGGTTTTCAAATATTTATTTTATTTCATTTTTTAAGCTTCACTTAATAACTTTAATAACTTCAAATATACAGTAAGAAGCACTTACTAAAAAAATCTATAAAGCAAAGAAATAACAATAATCAATTCTAAAACCTGGTAGAAGTTACAGATCGGTGGTGACTAATAAAATAGCATTTTTAAGCATGTGTTTAACCTACCTTAACTCCATCCGGCTTTTTCAGTAAACTCTTGGCTGCTGTAAAATGAAACAAATCTCAGTGTCAGGTGGTTCCCACCGAGGTCAACCGGCTGCACAGCAAACCCCCACTGCCTCCCAGCTGCAGAAACATTTTCAGCTTTTATTTCCTCCTTTTGTCGCTCCGTGTATAGGAAACAAAATCTTTAAGGAACTACGAATACTTGAGATTATCGCACATCTCTTTTTCCATCGATTAAAGCTGTAGGTTAACCACAATTATACAAGGAGGGACCTCCTTGGGTGGCACAGAGGAAATGGAAGCAGGGCGAGTGTAAATGCGGCAGATTTGGATACGTTCATTTTTTCAACGGTTGTCGATGGGGATAGTTTGGTTGCATTACGAATAAAGTACTGTTCTGGCAGGGACTCTGACAAGGTGTTTGTAGAGCCCACTGCTGTCTTAATCATGTTCTTCATATGACAAGGACATAAAAGTAACCAGGATCAGCTCAATGAGGTACCTAAAGAGCACAGGAAGGTACAACCCTATCTATTCTACCTAATGACAAGGAAGCTGGCTTTTAATAAAATGCTTCTTTGGGGATTTCCCACCAGGACAGCATCAGCCACCTTGCGTGAAAAGGTCAGGAAAATTGCAAATAAGAACGAGAGAGCAGTCTGCTAGCGAGGTGCTGTTTTGGAGGAGACCTTCCTAGGAGGGAGTGCTAACCACTGGTAGGCTTTGCTTCAACTTGTAATGAAGAACATCTGGTATTTCTGCATCTTGTTGCACACTGATCAAAATGGACTGCCGGGCAAAATTTCACTTGTTATCCACGGGCTAGGCTTCAAACTCCACCACTTAAAACTGGCACCAAGCACTCCAGATTGCTAAATCCGGAGGGCTACCGTGCGAAGAAGCACCGAGCAGCTCTGAATCCGAAAACATTTACCCCAGAAGTCTGTGCTGGGTGACCTACCAAGTTTAAAATGAACTACTCACTAAAGCGTAAACGCTTCATGGCTCAGTGCCAAAGACTTGAAGAATAATCAATTACAAAACAAGCCTGGCGTTCTTTGTTTTTATTGTCGTTTATGATGCAATCTTCCTATCGGAAAGCGTATCGCGGTTTAGGCTGCGAGCAAACGGTGTTCTACGCGCGCTGTTTTGCTTAGAGGTGGGAAGCGCTTCTTGAAGGGAAATGCTGCAGCTAAGGATCTGGCATGGTCAAAGGGAGACAGTCCTGACACGGAGCTCCCATCATTACTGGCATCTTTCCCCTTAAAACAAACAAACAAAAACAAAACGAAACAATTGGACCTTGCAATCTTAAGGTTACTCAAACTAGCTGAGGATATTTGAATTATCGAGTACGAGCCTTGAACTTAATTTTTGTATTTGTGGCTTCTTCTGCAGCTACATCTGGATTAAGTGCTCAGTTAGTTCTGGTTCAGAGTACAGAAAATGCAAGACCACCTCAGAAACTGTACAAAAATAACTAATGTCCATTATTTTGTCATTTACATTAAAAAAAAAAAAGGAAATTGAAGCCAGGTTAATGCTTCTAATTTCATTCATTAACCCTCCAAATGCAGTTTATTAATCATGGACATCAGACAATACAGTCTTTAAAAATCTTACAAGGTCCATGATTTACACCTAAAACGAACACAAAGAAATTTGCCTCAATTGCGCAACGAGACCATTGCGTGTTTTTACTTACAGAAGCACATAAATTATTATTGAAAATAAATTGTTTTACGTATGTTTTTGAGACAGGATGCATCCTGTTGCAGCGTGTGCTTACAGGTCCTGATGCAACAGGGCCTGAGATTTTACCGCATGACACATATTGTGGATGCTCTGTTAACTTCAGAAATCCACGGAGGTAAAGTGAATGGGACAAGCTATTTCTAAAACCTGAGGCCAAAAAACCCAAGAAGTTCGTCACTTTTCAAAGCCTGTTTGATACCATTAGCCCTTAGAAAAATATGAGAGAAATTAATTTTTATAAGCTTCATACCAAGCTAGGTCCTTTTGCTACATTTGTGCATAAAGCTTCTGAGTTCTTTCAACGCTTACCCAACGTTACACGTTGTATGTGAACAATTAAATGAGAGCCAGTAACATGAGGACACCAAAAGCAGTAACTACAAGTAGTGTGTTTATGGCACCGCCAGCACGTCGTTTGATAAGTGCCTACAATGGATTATTATGCAGTATTTTACGCTCTAGGACATTTTCCATACTCAACTGCTTTTGTTGGTTTTCATTTGAAACGCATTTTAAATAATATTTTGACGTATCTTTCTTTAAGCACAGATACTGCATACAAATCAAGTATTTCAAGAATTTGCAGCAGCAAAGCAATTAGCGTGTTCTAAATTAAGCCCACAATGAAAGATTTCTTGCAACTACAAGCAATAGCTATAAATAAAACCTCAGGCAGCGCTAATAGGCCAGAAAGCAGACGGAAAAGAGATGGTGTTGTGGCAACATGTAGAAATTAAAGTGATCCAGGACAAACAGCAATTTTGATTTAGAAGAGAAAGATGTTCCTTTCACGTGCTGAGGGTCTTACCTCACAAGGAATATACATTCCACATAAAAGGAAGAAAAAGGAAAATAAAACACTTTTATAACCACATCGTTATGGACAAATGACTTTCATAAGCATGCTTTGCAATGAAACACAATGATTCAACAACGTGAGAAAATAAAATGTCATCAAAGAAAAATATGGGTCGTTACGGTGTAAAACAGAGACGACAGGTGACAAAAATCCAAACCAAAGCCAAAACTTCTCTTTGCTTTTCGTGCTGAAATACCATTTTTAAATTACTTCAGCTTTTTTTTAGTTGAAAGTTAAAATCGACCCTTACATATGCAGACAGTGACACTTATGAAGAGTGATGAGAAATGATATTTAGTAGTAATTAATATTTACAAGATATGCAGCCTCCGGCGTTGCCACCTTTAAAATGAATTGGCAGACACTGGCAATTCATTAAGCTTTAATTTACATAACTGTAGTCTTCTGTATTATAGGTGTGTATTAAACAGAGGAACTTAACTGAGAAGGAAATTGTATTTCAAGTGCTACGCAAATTGAACAAGCTGTCCTCGTGCTCATGATTATGTAATTTATTTTGGATGGTTCTGTGCTTGTTATTATTCAAAACATGCCGAAAGCACTACCGTGTTTTTGTCTGTAAATTAATTTATGTTACACTCCAACGGTTACATGACAGAGTAGGAGGGTATGTAAAACTACCAATTTTTAAATTTGGCATTCTTTTTCACTATTTGCTTGAAATCCTGAATGGCAAAATTAAAAATCCAGTATAGTAGCAAAGTTTTGGCAACACTACTACTAAGCACAATTTTAACTCTACCACAGCAAATTTATTTCAGCTTTTGCTATTCATTTTTTTTTAATATAATGATCTGTATGTCCAGGGATAAAGAGGAAACATCTCTTGGTATATCAAGCTAGGCATTAGAAGAGAAGGAAAAGAACGACTCATTTTACAACGTTTCTTACTCCTTGGGAAAGCAATAAAGAATGAAAGTGGGTTTGGGTTTTTTTTTTGGTTTTGTTTTTTTGTTTTTTGTTTTTAAATACAGAATGCAACTGAATCCTGGAATGACATTTCAAGTACATAAAAATAAGTATAAGTTTCAAAATGTTGCTCTGTGATACTTATGCATGGAAACTATACGCATTATTTTCAGTTTTCCTCCACCAAAACAGACAGAACAACGTTGTCTGTTTTTTGGACAGATAATACTAAGACAGTAAAGAGAAGGAACTCACATTCTACTGAAAAATTACACTGTCAGCTACAGGAGATTCTATTTGGCCCAAATAGTTTAAATTCTCTCGTTTGCTTCTGCAAAGGAAACAACTTAAGACACGTTTTATTTAGATGCTCCTGAATAACAAAGACCTTTCTGTACTAATGGACACTAATCAGATCTTAGCTGTCACTGACATCAAAACCTACAGACCAGATTAATCTGCAGCTCAATGAACATACCTGAGAAATTTCTGGTAGCCAGCATAGTTGTCAAAATGGCCCCCTGTGTGCACATACATTTTCTCAAATTAGCATCACACTTGTGTAAAATTCTGAACATGAACACGACAAAACAAAAAGAAAAACATGCAAGTACATCAATTGTTAAATTAACCGTAAAGCCTGGATTAGCTGTGCATTACTTATCACACGTGATGCCAGGAAGTCCTAATTTGTAATTTAATCTTTATTAAACACATATCAGCAATCCTGATAATCTCAAATATTTCCCGGTTGTATGTAATGCACAAATCGTGAGTACTCGCAGGCATAGTAATTACCAGCAAAATAAGTAGCTGAAGAGGAAATAGACTTTACTGATGTGCTTAGATTCTTTTTTAGAGGGAAGAGGAGTTTATTTGCAAAGTGCTAATTAGAAAAGTTCACATCTGTGAAGTGACCCTGTTTGGTCAGGAGAAAACAAGATAATCTAAAAGAATAACTTTAGGGTTTTCCTTTAACGAAATATTTTCAATGTGTATAAATGAAGATCATTATTATTTCAAATCCAACATCATTATGCTACATTCTGTTCACTTTCAATAAAAGTTGAAGGACCTCATGCCAAAAGCTGTTCATCTATCAAACCATTCATTCAAGCACAATATTCAAGAAAAATTTGCTTAGGGACCACAGGCCAATATTCTTTTATCTTTCCACAATTAGCTACTCACCCTTGCAGAAGTTTTCATTCTTACCTTTAGTTTTCTTCTTGCATTGAATTTCTTCAGGCAATCTACAGTCTCTTGTCTGTGCATCATCGAGGCAACAGTAGAACGTTGCTAAGAGAAGAAGAATCATTTTAACACACCCAGCCAGACACCTAGCATTTTTTTTTACTCTACAAGATACATATTCCAACCCACGTGGTCCAAGGTTTAGGTCTTTCATTTCTACCCTGTCTCACTATCCCTTTGTGCACGTTTCTACACATTTGGGAAATTTCTGAATCAACACAACTAGGGTCTCGTTTCACTTCGCCCCTTCCATGTGTAATAGCGCCTTGAAAGAAACAGGGACTAAGGAAAACACAAGATCTTAGGTTTACACAGAACTGGAGTTATGCAGCATAAATGTAACTTCACAAATACGCTGAATTATGATTTTGGAAAATGTTCAAAACAAGAAGGAATCTTTTCTTTAGCATTAGTGATATTAGGTGAGGTACAGCAGCAGGAAGTATTTCAGAAAGAATTCAGTAGTACCTGCATTTTCTCTGTAACTCAACTCTCTATGCATCACAATTTTCAAGGCAAGATCCTGCAGCCTACTGGAACGAATAATGAATTGGGAACCAGCCGTGTGTCTCACTATGACTTTCAAAGTATCGGCCCAGACTAGCTGCAAAGTCAAAGTGTAGAATGTACCGAAAATTGGAAAGTAGTCCTGGATCCACTAGCAGATTGGCAATCTCTGCTACCTGCAAAACGACTTGTAAAAAGTCCCTGAATTTCCTGCCTTTACATCTGATGCTTATTAATGGTTATAGGGCAATGTACAGCATTATCTAACTCAAGTCATTTTTTTCTACTTTTTTGTTCTCTGGGAATTTAAGATAACGCTCTAATTTTGGCCATGAACTGCACCACAAAGTCAAGGCAAAGGAGTTCCTTTCTGTGAAAACCCTATCCCAGGCTGAGAGCTCAGTATACGACACTATTGCCTCTATCTGTGTAATTTTCATTTTACAGTCCTCTAGTTACACAGTTGCACAAGAAAGGACAAAAATTACCATCTAAACACCTTATCTATATGCTGAAGTAAACCGTAAGTGGATTTGTCTGCCAAACCATCCTCTGAAATCTGTGGAAATTACTTACACAGATCCATGGA
Source organism: Trogon surrucura (assembly GCA_020746105.1). Classification (NCBI taxonomy): domain Eukaryota; kingdom Metazoa; phylum Chordata; class Aves; order Trogoniformes; family Trogonidae; genus Trogon; species Trogon surrucura. The sequence goes on along the minus strand of CM036620.1, from coordinate 2,395,892 downwards.
TGCTTTAGCGCTTCAGATGCTGTGATACGTTTTGCGGGGTTGATGGTAAGCATTTTATTGATAAGGTCTTTTGCTTCAGGAGTCACTGTATCCCATTCTGGTGAAGGAAACTTAAGAGAAAAAAAATACTTATGTGTATATCATCTTGTACAATCTTTAAGCAATTTTACCTCAGGTTTTGTATTGATGCTATTTCTGTAACACAGCACAACTAACCAGTTTTAAGGGGGAAAATGCCACAATTAGAAAAGTTTGAATTAGACGGTTTTATAAACTGTTCTTCTCCTTTACTATTTAGATCTTTTATTTATTTGGTTCAAATACCTACCATTTGTATACTTAGAGTAACTTGATGGCAGTTGAAACTCACAGCACAAAATAACAATGTCAGAAAGAACAACAAAATTCCGACCGTCTGAGAGGCACATGGTCATACAGCACTTAATGCAGTTTATCTTGTACTAAAGATATAAATATTAAGCATTACTATTCAACATTTTAATACTAAGCATTATTACTCGACATTTACTGTATCGAGTGGCTCATGAAGCTAATGAATATCCCCTGAAAAATTAGGAAGCAATCCTATTTTCACTTTTCAGTCTAGAAAAATCTCATTTAGAGGTACAGTTGTAACTAACTGAACAGACAGAGCAAGGTACATACGTCATAAGCGCCAGCCTTGATCTGCTGGTAAAGCCTGTGCTGGTCTTCATCCCAGAAAGGAGGATATCCCACCAGGAGGATATACAGAATGACACCTGCAGAAAATTCACAGCAGTACTACGTGAGTTCAAGAAACAAATCCCAGAAATTTCTGACATTTCACCCGACAACCATGTAAAACAAATGGCTCAACAGTCTTATCTCAGCTACCGAAAAATATGGCCTATTCCTACTGGAGAAAGCAGTAACAGCAGGGTTCACAAGATACCTTCTCATGCAGAGTGTGGGCAGTAATGGGTATCTGACACAACATCGGATCAGGAACACTGAAAATGTCTGGCTAGCTGGAGGAATAATTTTCAATGATCATGTAGGAAAACACATTTTTTACTTCTGCTTTTATTATGGCTTGTACTGATGTCTTTAAGACCTTGTTTTTACTAATTCATGCAAAGAAAATGTGGGCAACTCAATTTATTTGAACAAATACACGGTCAATAGGAAACTAAAAAGTCCATCTGCTACTCTTAGAGAGATGATTCACTATGATTACGGGAAAGTGCTTTCATAAATACAACCAAAGAAACGTGGGTAGAAGTGAAATACGGAAACCACCAATTGCTCTCAGCTAGGCAGCTGCCACTTGCCAGTACCTTAAACCACGCTGTTTCAAGAACTGGACGATGAAATAATTGCTCTGTACTGCAGTTCACAAAACATTTAGTTTCATGGTTTAAAAACGCAGTTTTAGTCAGATCAGAATTTAGGCTTGTGAACCAAAATTAAGGCCCAGTCCAAAGTACAAACTGTTATATTTGCTAACTAGTTAGGCACCTGCAAATATTTTTTTAATACTTTGTGAAAGTGTGTTATGTAAACATGGCCAAGCATTCCATGATAATACACCTTCACAAATAACAAAAAAACAAATTAAGCTGGTACAATAACAAAAAACCAATAACCTCTTCTAAATATTAGCATTGAATTTTACTAAATACATATTATCTGATGCAGAATATCATCTACTCTGGACGTCGCCTCTCTCCTTCAAAATACTCCACGGCAGACCGAACACCGTCCTTCAGAACAATTACTTACCACACGCCCACATATCCACAGGTTTGCCATACGGATCTTTTCGTAACACCTCTGGTGAAAGGTATCCTGGAGTACCAGCAAAGCCTGTCAAAAGGCAAAGCAACTTTACTCTCAAAAGGCGCACATGCTCCACAAAAATCAAGTGACTCTCATCTCGGCTCACGAGACGCAGGACATCAACGTCCAAGCTTTGTTTCGAACTTCTCTTTTTACGGTGAATCACCTACAAGTGGCAATAATGGGAAGGCTGATGCAGCCAGGGCACGTCCCCTTCTGCCACCACGTCTGGCAGAGTCAAGAGACAGCACGAAGCCAGCTGGTTGCCCCCCTACACCAGCCCTCCAGATTCAATAGTGGTGTCAAGGATCTGGTGACAGTGCAACAGGGGAAGGTTTCCAGACAGATTACAAGATAGCTGACGGAATTTCTTTCACGACTTCCGCATTCCTGTAAGCTGCAGTGTGACATCCAGGAGTGAGGCGCAAATACGTTTGGCTCGGGGTCAAGGTCAAAAAAGTTAGCAGAGCGAGGGGAGTGTGGGAAACATTATCTGAGTGATCCTGTCAGAGATAGTAATCCTAAAACAGAAAAATCACACCACGCACGATAAAGACTGTTACTGAGGGTTTTTTTTAATCATTAGCCTAAATTGGGATATTTTAAAATAGCCCCAAGCTATAAAAATTAAGGCTGTCAACATGACTTGCATGGGATTTCTGGGAGTCCATCAGCTGTCAGCATGAACTCACCACACACCCAGTACATCCACGGACATCGATGGGCAACTCTGTTCCAAAACACAGGGGCAGCTAAACTACATCGACACAGAATCATAGAATGGTTTGTCCTAACTATAAGGAGCATTTAAAGAGCCCTATTCAGTCTTTACAGGAGTGCAGATTTCTCAGTAAACAGCACGTAGGCGAGATTTAAGAAAAGCTTACGTACGGAGAGACCTCTCATTCAGAAGAAAAAAAGAAAGTAAAAACACTGTTCAAATTTCTTCAGGCAGAAGCGGAAATGCAATTCAGCCAGTGCCAGATGGTTGCAAAGTAAATGTTCGGAGACGTTCAGGATTAGATTTCACACGAGCACAATCGGCTATTACTCAGTTCGAAGACCACCAACTCGGGGCTCAGGCTTCTCACAGCCTTTGCTGCCTGTATTTCGCACTGCGACTTCTAATATGATCTTCAAACTGCAAAAGTCATTTCCTTGAAGTCATTCCACTTCTGGAAACGTCCTCACAGAAGTTGGCAAAAAGCATCTCTGAAGCAACCTAGCCTTTAAAATTCGTATGTTCTTCATTCTTTATTCATTACCAGCAGTGCTGCTTTTCTCTTAGGAGAAATGCAAAACGTAGCTAGAAACATAGACTTCTCTTGATAATGATAAAAATGACATTCTGTGTCACTTCAGTTAGTATCTCTGTTCTTTTGAGCACCTTTGCCTAAAATAAATTCTTGGGAATTCTTGCAAGGTGAGAATTTGCTAACTTTAACGAAGGATCACATGTCATTTCTGAAATACCACACTCGATTCCACAGAGCTTATGAGCGATATAAAGTGCACAGCTACAGAAAAAGGAAGCCCTTGCCCTGCGGCTGGCAATCATTTTAGGGTGGGAGAAGGAAATCAATGAACACATTCTGTATATTCTATTAAGAACATAGGTAAAGTATTTTCACAGAAAATGAGCTTAGTTCTTGCAGTCTGCTGATATGAGAGCTATGAATTCGCAGAGTACTATCATACAGGAAACACTTCTTAAACTCCTTCAAGAAGCTGAAAAATATATGTTTAAAGTAGCTTTAAATAGACTGATGCTCCGTATCTCTTCTTGTCTGTAATGCTTTACGTGAGTATTTTTGTTCATTTTAAAGGGGAAGTAAAGTCTTCTCAACTTGCAAACCCACCATAGCTCCATAAATATTACTATGCACCACTTGAACATAAATTTTAAAGCAAAAAAAAATACAGTACTTAGCTAACTTTATTTCTTGATGAAGATACAGAAGGGGTCTAACCATAACTAATCAGTAGGGTTTTAGTACATATTCTGAAATTGTTTAAAGCGGCAAAGACAGCAGAGTACACCGTCATGATTTCAGTGGAAAAGAACAAACAGAATGAAATTGTGAATTGTGAACTGTTATTTATCAGTTAATTCTATAACTGGTCAGAGGGATCCCAATGCGAGTGTGTACTTTTCAGAAAATTATTGCTAGTAGTAGCAATTACTTTAGCTAAAACAACTTTCAAAGCTGGAAACTGTTTGTGACTGTACAACGTCTAGAAAAGCTGCATCACCTTGTACTCCTATCATCCTATGATTTAAATAAGCATCCAGAGTCCTGAGACAAATGCTGTGCTTTGCTGAATTCAGTGATGCGTGGGCTCATGAGATGACATGTTACTCAGCCGAAATAGCTTACAGCCTCAAAACCCTCTTACGCAAAGATTACATATATACTTAACTTCATAAATGATGAACACTTCTCTTGAGTCAAACCCAGATTGAAGGTTAACTGTAATCCCACAACATAAATTAAGGCAGAGAGGTGCATTTTAAACACAACAGCAGAAGAGACTGCTGCTCTAAGAACCGCTCTATGCTGTCATCAACCCTCTGCTAGACTTACAGCCTTCTAGGCACCACTCATGCACGGATTCTAAAAGAAAATAGCAGAATGAACCACCTTAAACCGTGTGAATTGTACCTCTTTGCTAACATACCTCCCTTTGACTCGAGAACAAAAATTCAAATGAGCAGCCTGGGGACAAGATATGGAGAAAGCGGCAGCAAGCGGCAAGAGCCAGCAGCTGAGAATAAGTGTAGGGCAGCAGGTTTCTCCTCCTACACAGCTGGAGCCAAGACTATCTGTATAGAATCCTAAATTCAATGCAACTAGCAAACTAACTCAGTGAAGCTACTCAAATGACTTAAGTGCTGCATATTTTAGTCCTACTTGGAGGGCTAGAACTAATTTGAGAGGCACCTAGGACTAAATCTAGCTACCTGTGAGGGAACTGCAGGCCCGCCCCGGACTTCAGCGAGGGGCAAGAAGTCACCTGCCTGAAACAATCCCAGTATAGTAAACAGTTGCTCGCAGGGCGGGGTGTTTCCACTAAACCCAGTAACACTTTCTACAAACAGGCAAGGAACGGGTTTGTTTTTACAAACAGGCAAACCAGGAAAGGTTTCTGTTGTGTCCTAACACACAGAGCTCTAGCCAGTTTCCTGCTGTGGCTTAGCCTTGGTTTAAGCAGAAAAGAAAGCATCACACCAGAGCATTACACCCAAGAAAAAGAAAAAACAACAAAGAAAAACATACTGATGCAGAGCTATAATTAGAACCAGGGCACACCATGAGTCACTAAGTGCTGCAGAATCCAGTGGAAAGCAGAAAAATTCTCTGGAAAGAAGCAAGAAAAAGTTCAAAAAATCAACCAGGTTGGCGCTCCTGTTCTGCCTTGTAAAAGCAGTCGTAAAGATGAAGGAAGGCACTCAGACAATTACAGAAGCGTTCTGCAGAGGAGAAGGTACAGAACCCACCAGCCTGACTGAATACCACAGAGCAGAAGAAAAGAGCTGCCTTAGACTACTTTTTATTATCTTGCTGCCAGCTTACCTCTTCCTATGTATATACTTTGAAGACGTTGCTTAATTTCCTTTCTACTAAGTTCAGCAGGGCAGCCCTCACAATGCTACAAGTCTAAATCAAGCTCTTCTCAAGAGCCAAATGACCAAAAAATAAAGTGCAGGATTTTACAGGGAACTGCGACCTCCTGCACATCACCTGCATCCACACAGATGTATCATTTCGACAAAATATCCCTGAAGCCAAGTTCATTCTGCTGACTTTTTCCTTGAGATGCTTTTGGTTTACCTGATGTTTCTGTCATTTTAACAAATCACTTGGGTTTTTTCTTATTTCTATTTCACTCCTTTTGTACTGGTCTTAATGGGCAAGAGCAATCTCCTCTGTCTTTTGTGGATTACTGAAACCCATTTATGTAAAGGTTGGGATTTAAAACAACGGGTTAGCTTATAAAGCCACCAACATATGTCCAACGACACTGCCTGTGCATCCACATGTAGTCATATCCTAGATTTCAAACACTCAATCTCTCAACCTACTGCCTGTAGAAAATCCTTTGTGCTTTTATTCTAAGATCACAATCACTTTGTTCAATTTTAAACTGTGCTTTCCAGATGCTGTAGGTGAGAACAGGTAGCTGCCATAAATATTTCATTCTCTGCTTTTTTCCTCCTGGGATGTACAACAAATTTTGTCCTGTGCTACACGTCTTCAAAGAGGGTTTGTATGTGAGACAGACACATCACGTTTGTACATGCCCTATTATTTAAAATAACCAGTATTAAATCTTTTCTGCCATTTTCCTCTGGGCATCTGTTAACTGTAACAAACAACTGGCAATCAGTTTTTGGTTTTTTTTTTGTAAATTAACCCCCCCTCCCCCAAAAAGAAAGGAGTAGTTTAGTTGAACTGGATAGAAGTGTATAATCTTTAACCTTTGCCATCAGGTGGGCATACTCTTGATGCCCTCCAGATGAAGCTAATATTTTCAAAACCACTCTCAAAACTCCTGCCCAAATTTCAGAAGATGACTGTAAGCTGTAGACAGACAACTCTTTCCCAACTACCATGCAAGGTTCCAGATGCTTTTAACCACACTTCACCTTCCTGAGTTTATGGTCTCCGTGAGCTGCTACGTGAGTTTCTTATATATTAACGATTGTAACTCAGCTCACTCTGACTGCAGCGGGTCAAAGTTTTATGTATGGTATTACGTACAGCCACACTTCAAAGTATTTCAGAAATAAATTTTCAGGTATTTCCAGTTGACAAGCTCTAGATTACAAAGGGGTAGTTTAGGAGGCTTAACAGCTACGCTGAATAAATCGTGGGGGAAAAAAAAAATATTTACTTACCAAACCAAGCTTGTTGTTCTCCTTGGACTTCTATAGCTAATCCAAAGTCCGCCAGTTTTACTGCTGCTCCCTTGGATTTGCTAGCTAAAAGTAAGTTCTCAGGCTTTATTCAGAGAGAGAAAAAAATTGAGATGAGAAGATAAGTAAATACATTTTAGACAGGTTTTCACTTTTTTTTTTTTTGGTTACGGTAGTCTGGAAAAGAACAAATACTGAGAGGACTGAAAAAGAGAAAAAAAACAGGCGTTTTCTCCACGGAAGTGCACAGATTGTGCTTTCCATTCCTACACAGAAATAACCACCAGGCCTATGAACAGCCTTCAGGATCCCACGACATCAAGACTAAGGACAGCGAGTAGATCTACTAGAGAAGGAAGATGGCCAGAATGGTCCTATGGAACTGCGACACCTGTTTGTGTGACAGGACAGTTCAGAGACTCCTAAGAGCTCCCTACTTGAAAAAAACACTGCAGAAATCTGCCCAAAAGACACGTATTTCTTGAATACTAGTCTAACCTATGCAGTTTGCAGGATGAGGCACCTATAACTGTCAAATATAAATATGTTTTGCACGCCAGCCTAACAATAACAGACACAGTATTATATTTGTATCCAGAGGGCAGGTGTATTTACATTGCAAATCCTTCAGCACAAACAGCATGCTCATGTTGGTGCTTGCAGAGAGCCTACAACAAATAACAATGTAAGTTTGCAAAAGTTTCCACTTGGCTGCTTTTTAAGGGTATATTGGTCACATCTGAAATCGAACGCTACAGTACACTCACTCAATTAAAAGTAAAGGGTTTGAACATTATAGTGGTGTTCATTCTGCTGTTCACAATGTATCCTTTTAACTTCGCTTAGCAAATATATCAAACGCAAACTGTCCAAAAATAACTCTATTCTATGAAGCGTAACTCTTTTTTTTTTTAAAAAAAACACTTCAAAAATACTGTAGAATTCAACAGATTATTTCAGACAGCTGTGGCCTCTACAGTATTTTCTTGCCACTTCTATCTTCATTATGTTTTAAAAAGAAAGGTTTTGTTCTACATTTACCTAATAACAAAACCTCACTTTCAAGGGTACTGCTGTCACTCCTCCAGAAGCAATTTTTGGAGCGATCTGTCACAAGGGAATTCACTATCTCCAGTCTGGCACTGGGGACCCAATCCTGCAAACTCTTAATTTTAAACCCAGCCGCAGTCATACAGGCTTCCAAGGGACTATTTATGCGATTACAGTTAATCCCATGCAGGTACTGAGTTTGGAAACAATTAAGATCATAAGCTTCTTTCAGCAAAGGCTATCTTTAATGTACCTGTCAAGTGTCCAGCAAAATATGCTTGAGCCTAATTAAGACCTCAATCACTGTGATACTTCTATTAATTAACAGCACAACCAGCCCAGACAAACTCTTCAGTCTAAAGATGTTTTCTTCCCTCTCTCCAAACTGTAAATGAACAATTTTTCAGCAATTTACAAACACCATTCTCTCACTCACCCCTTTGTTATTCTGTCATAAAGAAGGCAGTACTAAAAACCTTTCCACAAACAGTTACCTGATGAATCTTCTATTTCCGCATTTTTAAAAACCAAGATTAAGGTCTCTCAGAATAAAACCCAGTCTCTACATTCGCTTTAATAATTAGTAACCACCTCAACTACACAGTACCAAACACTGGCCATACGGCTAAAGACTCTTCTCTAGTTTCATCAACGCTGATTTAAGTGATATCACACGGCTTATCACCTAACCACACTCATTTCAGTGGGTAGATACAGAACTCTTGAAGGCTTCCTATCAGAGCGAGAGAATTTTACAGTAACTACTTCCTGGAATGCACGTCTAGATAAACCTCTTAAAGCACTGGTTTGATCCTATTTGGTTGTGACCTTCCGCGAGCCAAAAGCACTGAAACGCCTCGCCCTCTCTGAAACAGAAGCGCTAACCTACCGAGCACACACCACTTCAAACCACGTGCTTCCATACACCACAGTAGTTTTGCGTTTGCTGCTGGGTTTTTTTTTGGTTGGGTTCCAATTTTTTTTTATTCCCCTTGAGATATTTTTGAATTCCATTACATGGCTTTACTCCGCCAATCCGAGTGCTCTGCAGACATACCATTAGAACAGGCGAGTACATTTCCGCAGAACCTGAAGCACGTTCCCTGATCGACTCCTACGCCAAAGACAACAGCCTTCTGGGTGATGCTGTGTGGGACCATGCGCTTCAACAAAATGCAGCTGTCATTTCAGCGGGACCAGAGGCATACTGGGTAATTAGTGTGCATTAACTTAGAATGACTGCAATTACTTGGCAAACATTAACAGCCCAGCGTGGGGCACGCAGGGCTCGTCCTCTGGATTCAGTAGAGTCACCTTGTGTTACCGGTAGGCTGGTCGCAGTCAAGCATGTAGAATGGCAGTGTTAATTACTAAAAGTACTTACAAATAAATTAACATGATTTATGCCTTATTTTTCTAAAGGTGTTGAATTCTTAGAGAACAAGTGCATATGCCTCTGTGTGTTTTTCCTTGAATATACCCAGAGTTTTTGAATGGGGAGTGCAGGAGGGTCATAATCCCAGAGTTTCACAAAAGCAGCAATGCTGCTGCCTGCCGAGAACTGGAATTCCTAGATGGAGGTGTGTCTTCGCCGTCTGTTAAAGACAGGCTGCCACTAACTGGTTAGTATTTTCTGGATCTAGGACCCACTGCCATTCTGACTTATACCAAAGATGACAGAGCAGCAACAAGCATTTCTGCAGGTCATAAGGGGCTGCAGAAGCTCATCTTGGTTCACTGCTAGGTTATGCTAAAAGGAAAGTTAAATAAAAAGAGATTGTCCAAAATCTCCTTCTCTTGTTGTCCTCCCCACCTCCAAACATGCCACGAAATTGTCGTCTGAGTTATCGGGGAAAAAGTCCATCAAGTTTTGCAATCTGAGGATCCGTGCCAGGTCATAACCATCTTTACGTGTCTTTTAGTTCTGGTCTTGGGCCTCATCATATTTTCGGTACGGAAAGTTCTGCTGGGATCTCACCACAGTCCTTTCATTTCACTCTTTGTTTTTCTTCCTTTTGCCACAAAGTATTAAGTGAAGAAGGATGGTTTTCTGCTTCCTGAAGTTTTCACTTTCAGAAATGAAACCGGGTACCACAGCTTGGCCGAAACATTTTTTCTCACACTGTTTCTCCAATTCATCCTGGATTTGCCAGAGCAAGAAATGCACACATGGTTTGGAGCAGGGAACAGCTGGATTTCATGCACTTCCAAACAGAAAGTTATTTTGTGTGAATGTACGAAAAGCACTAGAAAGCATTCCTTGTTCTGTCAGCCTGCATGGCTACAAACCTTTTTTTTCCATTCCTTTTCATGCTAGGAGCATAGTCTTGCATGCAGAGGGAGGACAGGAATCGCTGGAGCAGCTGGACAAATGTGACATCCTTTCATTTCAACTTGTTCCGTGTGATCCGGCTGCCACGCAAGATTTATGGATTGGAGAGAGACTTGTCAGTCTCCCGCTGTACAAGCGTGACACAGGAAAACCCAGAAGCACAAACTGGATAAAGAATTTTGTTCATATGTCTTGGAAATCCATCACGCGCTCTGAGCTTTCAGAGCGTAACCCTCTATGCTCCTGTAGGACAACAATAGAGACTTTATAAATTCTGCCGATGACTCCAACAGTTGTTTATTTGGAGTGAAGGCTGGCAAGAAACATGACGGCATTCCGATTCCAATGGTATTACTAATGATAACCGCCAGAAAATTCCTATCCTGGGAGGAAATTCCTGCTCCCCGTAACTCTCTCAGAAAGGAAAATAAGAGATAAATAACCTACGCCAGAAGGAATTAGCATGTTTCGCTGCATTACGCCACAAGCCATTTACTCCCTGTTTTTGTAAAGAACCTGATATTTCAGACAGTGCACTTCCGTTGGTTTTCAAAATAAATAATTTTCTTTTACTTGAGGACCTTGAAGCCCAAGCGCCCAAATTAAGTTCTCTCCCTTATCCACAGGGTTAGTTCACTACCAGATTTGAGCCAGACTCGTCCCTCTGAGCTTTGTGATAAAAACAACCCTGATCTTCACTTATTTCTTTCCATGCCAACGTGTTCTGCATCAGGCGTCTCCAGCCATTTGGATGTGCGCACAGTTAACAAAGAGGTCGTGCTCTTCTCCACACAAGAGTTTTCTTTTGGAAGCTACTGATTGTCCGGAAGGAACTCGACTCCTCGGGTGATCATGGTGAGAACGTGGTAGAAATTCCTATTTTCTAAAGATGTTCATCATCTGGAGGAGAGAGAGGTCTTGGTGCCAGCAGCGTCATAGCAGCCAGCCTTTTTGTCACTAAAAGGCGTGACATGCAAACGCTAGCGCGCTTCCCAGAAGCACTCCAAGGTGTGCTGGTGAGAGATGGAAAGTTCCCCCCACAGCCTGTCCCAAAACTCTGGAGGACAGAGAGGAAGACCGTGTATTCAACAAATACACCAAATGCTTGGAAAGCAGCTCCTGTCCTCCCCGGCAGCGGTGCCGGCAGACTCAGATCTGGACAGCTACGTATTTGCAAGCCTTTAGCAGGTGCTCTCCAGCGAATGCTAGCGGTTCGCTCTTGTGCAAAGGTGAAGGGGACAAACACAAATTAGAGGAGGCAAAAAAAAAAAAAAGGAAAAGAGAAAGGGGAACCATTTACACCATTTCCAGGGACGAAGGCTCTGTTTTCGCTAGGGTTTGCTGCTCCTGGGCGGGGCAGCAGCAGCACTCACCTTGAGGTCGCGATGGACAACGCCCATCTGATGGCAGTGGAGCACAGCCTCCAGGATCTGCTGAATGCAATGACTGCATGCAAACACCAGGGGCGCGTGTTAGTTCCAAGCGTGCACCGGCCGCCCGCCCGCCCGCGGCCGGGCCACGGCGGCGGGGACGGCGGCGGCAGCGGCGGGGCCGCCCGGGCGATCCTCGCCCCGCTCCGCTCCCCGCTCCGCCCCGCTCCGCGCCGCGCTCAGAGCACGACGGCCTCAGGCACCGCCGCTGCGGGACCCCGCAGACGTGCTTCGGGGCGGCTGCTTTTGGTTCGGTTCGCTTTGGGGGGGTTAATTTAGCTTTTAGCGGGGAGTTTAATGACAATTTCGAAAAGGAAAATTGTCGGGAAAGCGTGCGAATTATGTCAATAATTCGTTGATGCGGTCGAAAAAATTAGACATTTGGCATCCTCTGTACTTTTTCCTCCTTGCATTTGGAATGGTAGCAGCCACTGAGGTAACAGAAAATACCCACTCCAGGCGAGGTGGTTTAGGTTAACTTCTCGCGGTCCAATTTAGTCGGCGGTTAGCATCACTTGCCTGAGGGTTCGTCATACTCTAATGCAGCCGTGTGCGACCGGTTTTTCTGCTACTGCAACCCAGGGTCTCAGAACAGAAGTGGCGTTTAAATCTGCAAGCTGACATACATCACAGCCAAAGTTCACCTCCATGTGCGTACACAGCGAGACATGGACAGCCTTAATAGAACACGAGACACGTTCGACAGCACGGGATCAATCCAGCGCCTTGGAAGGAGACAGGTTTTTTTTTTTGGCAACCATTCCCCCTTTTGCCATGATGTATATTAGGCCTGTAGACTTGCAAACTGGAAAGAGGCGTCATGCATTATTCGTTCGTCTACTTGTTTTGAGGGTGAGTAGGATAGGCAAGGGAACATCGCAGACAACCCACCCTCTGCCCCTAACCCAGCGGAAGAAAAACCCCAAAACTCTTATATCCAATTGATGGGCACCAGATACTGACCTTCAGGTCTCTGTGAACTATGCCATTTAGATGACAATGATTAACACTTTCTAGAATCTGCTGTATACAATGACTGCAAAGATACAAGGGCAGAATGGAAGGGAGAACATTTTAAAGGCACATAATCACATTGAATACAAAATAAAATAAAACTTAAAAAAATATAAAGAACAAAAACAATTTTACACCTCCTGACAAGTCCTGATTGCACAGTGAACTGGAAAAATACAGTGTTGAATACTGAACTATTTCCAGCTCTTAACACATCCAAGAAACAAAGAAGAAAAAAAAAGTTAACAAAACCAAACCAAAATCAAAAACAAACAAAAAAAGACATTTAACATGGAACATGAGACACCTATGAGACAGAATCATTGGATTGTATTTTAATTCAGCAGTATGGAAACTTTGTCCAGTTTCCAAAAACTGTTATAGGAAAAATAAAATGGAGGCAATAAACCAAATAGTGATATGTTTTGGTTTTTAAAGATTTTACAGTGAAGCTAACATCGCAACGGGTTGTGAAACAAGAAAATGCTCGGAAATGAAATGATGGACAGAAAACAAATGAAACAAAAAAAGTCAAAAGCTAAGGAAAAGCAAAACATTTCTCATTTTGAAATTCATGGTTTCTTAAAAACTATTAGCAGAAAAAAGCCAAGTCATTCAAAAAGGTGGCATGCATCTTCATTTAAAATATCTTCAGGCATCAGTTTAGTTAGGAGTCACTCATGAATTGGAAATCCATATTAAAAACATAGACAAATGTTTTATTTTGGTGCTTTAAATAATTTAGGCTGCACCTAATTTTCCATGCCCAGGTTTGCAAGCTTTGGCCAGCCTACCCAAAAAGCACAACTGAAGTGTTCGTCTTTGAGAGCACTGCAACTTTTTCACGTGTTTTTCGGCACCACAAGAGCTGGTAATTTTCTTTTTTAAAGATCCCCTTGTGGCAGAAGTCAGTGACTCAGAATAACTGACAGTAGCCAAGGATTTGATACTGCTCATCCAAAACGTTTTGACCATGGAATTCAGAAGGAATGGTCATAAATCAGTAACTGGAGCCCAAGCCTGAAAACCCTTTCTTACGCGAGTAGTTCACAACTCGCAGAACTGGACTGCTTGTAGGAGTACAGACTACGTGCATGAGCAAGGGTTTCCAGGAGCAGACCAGTATTAACAGCCCTAGGATATGCATCTAGAAAGTCCATTAACTATTTCTACAGGGATACACACACATACACACTATATATATAGATAGAGATATATATATACACACGAATATATATATATATAAAAAAATATATAAAAATAGAGATGCAAGATAACTGGATATTTTACTTATTTGGCCACGTTTTTACTGAATAGATAAAATGCATATATATATCCTACATATATATATATATGCACAGCCCCTTCCAATATGTCTTAAATTCTAGAACAGAAAAAAAAAATCATTGCAATTTTTCCTTTTAAATCACAAGTATCTTAAAAACACACGACGACACCATATACTGGCCTTTGGCATCAATATGAGAAACTCTGCTTGAATCACAGTATTCGAAAATTTTTTAAATAGCTTTTCTCCTTCCACCTCACCTAAATTATTGATTTTGTTTTCGCTTCTACAGTGCGTTTTGCTGTGTATTGTTCCACGTTTAAATGCTTAATGATGTTTCTACTGTTCCTACAGAAATTAGTAAAAGCACTAATGAGTGGAAGCTTCCTAATATTCAGAGTAACTTCTTGTTTGTTCCTTATTGCCCTATCACTGTTGTTGGGGATACAATACTTTCTGGCCATCTGCCAATTAATTCCAAACATTAAGGAATTGATCTATCAATGGTGGTGTGTGACTACGAACACACAAAAACATGAGGATTCTTTGTATTTACTTTGAGATACATTTTCTGCGACGAGTATACTGGTAGAGCATATTTTCTTTAAAGTAATTGACCACAATGTTTAGGATTCATGATTACATGAGAATATTTAAGGTTTTTGATTATATGGGGGCAAACAGATTCCGAGATAGAAAAATGGCCCTGATGCTTTATGTCAGCATGCAAATTATGATAATTGTCAACTTATTCTTCAAGTTTTTCAACAAGCACTTGCAGAAAATTGCTAGAGATTTCATATTTGAGCTCAGACTATGGGATGCACAGTATAATTGCTTATTGATGAAACACAACAAAGATGTTCAAATATGAAAAGGAAATTAGTACTTCTGTACCAAGAATAAAAATGATATTTAATGTGAAATTCTTTCAAGACCAACACATGTTTCAAACTTGGATCAGCAAATGTAAGAATCCCAACATGAGACAGCCAAAATGTTATGTCCAGTTTGTAGAGAAGAAAAGCAGGTAGGATTTTAACAACTTCACAGGTCTCATTTCAGCTTTTTAGATCAGTGGACATCAACACTTTACACGAGTCGTGAGCTCAAAACGCCAAAATGTGCCCTTCCAAGTCTAAGAGAACTCCAGGAAAAACCCTGGAGTCTCACACACTGTGCTGATGAAACTGATGCCAAACACCATGAGATATTTAAGTAACTATCCTAGAATTATTAAAGGCAACATTAGAAACACAAATTACTTACCTGGCATCTGCTTCACTATAATATTCTCTTGCAACTATATCTTCAAACAATTCACCTCCAGTGACTCTGTTGGGAAAAAAAAAGATGGGAAAGGAGATTTCAGAAGTGAAAATGTGGATCTTAAACTAACTTGGCAGGAAGAAGTAAGAGAGGAATAACTTACATATTTATAAAGAAATGCACAAAGTCTTGACCAGCAAGGTAAAGGAACTAAAGTCCATCCAAATCATGAAATGAATAAAAAGGGTGTGGTGGTGGAAGAGCAATCATAACTGGGGAATAAAAGCAATGAGCAGCAGCTTATTGGGGAAGATGCCGTATTATCAGTTAAGGATGTCAAGAAGAAGTAGTAAAACTATGAGAATAAAGGGAACTGACCAGCAAGGACAATTGTGGCTGAAGTTCAGAGCATTTCAGGATAAACTGAGAATTGTGATCTAAGACTAGGATGGCAGATTTGTTTCCTAGAAAATCTTTACTTATCTTTACTTATCGTGCCTAAACCACGCTCTCCATAGAGGAGAGTTGCAAAGGAAAATACAGTAATAAATAAGCACATCATACCTGTGAATAAATATAAGGTTAAAAAATGGTGACATTTTCTAACAATCATAAAATTGGTATAATTAAACAGTTTTTTGGAAAGTAACTGAGACAGGCACTCTATTTTTACTACGAAGATTGATGAGATTTTAAATAAAAACATAAAACTTGTGTCAAGAAGAGCGTGGACTTAAAGAAACAGGAAGACCCTTCCTGTACGCTACTCCCAACATTTCTCGTTTATGGAATTCACTGACTTGCTTCCACAGCTAAATGGGAATCTTCATATATTCAAGCGTCGTACCAAACAGCTGAAAACAGACGCAAACCTTGAACATGCACACAATGTGGAGTTCCCAAGTGCACAACCCAACCAGAGTAGCTATATAAAATAATATATAAAATAATTCCCCAAGGTAAAAGCTAGAGTGGGCTACAAGACGCTTTAAGATTGGGATGCTTAAAAACCTATACGACAATGATTACGATTATTACTGAATACAACTAAGTTTAATGGGATCAAAAAATAAAAAATGAGGATATTTGGAATCTCAGAAACGTAACATTCATTTGCAAGTTGCTGTACTAAAGGGTTTGTTGTAGATCCCAGTTATTCAGTTGGGATCCTACAGAGCACAAGAGAAACGACTCGCTCAAACAGCATCACAGCTTCTTTCTTTGGGCAGGCCAGTGAAAGAACTATTTTCGTGTTTTCATTTACATTTGGGCTACGATCCTTTTACCGAGTTTACACCATACTGACTTTGAAAGTAATCACTTTCAGGTAACAGAACGCTATTTTGTACAAAAGTCTGCAATAAAATCTGGAGGAGGTAAAAGAGCTGGCTGACTAATTTGAATTCTCGTTCTTTTTGTCTTCTGCCTTGCAGAAACTGGCTGTGGTTGCTGTAACACGAAATGTTTGATTGATGCATATTTTGACAGTCTTTGATACCTCCTTTTTGCATATATATTTGTCTGCCAAAGTTCTGGTAAAGAGGAATAACTCTCAGTTTGTGATGAATGAAAAATCAAAGCACACTTTGATCTTATTCTTCCTTAAAACACTTATTTTTTATCCATGCCAAGAAAGAAAAGAAAAAGCTTTTGTCATCAAATTGCATTTCAGTGGGAAAGAACAGCAAGCTGATGTTTGTTTTTTCCAAGCACGAAGAAGAGGAGGGGATTTGCATCCTTATTTGCTGACACCACACATTTGCTTAGTATTCATAACCACTGTTAAACAACGAAAAAATAAAAGCAAGAACAGAGCAGGTGAATTGCACTGACAACCAAACAAGCAGCGAACAATTCCCAGGCTCTCTCACTCCCAAAGGTACGTAAGGAATAATTCTGAGAAGGCAGCTGAATGTTAAAACAGAAGGAAGGTGGCCCAGGGGACTAAGAGAGGCCAGGACTCACCTGCATCTTCTGAGCCTCTGACTCAGAGAAAATCATTCTGGCCCTGTTGGCAACCTGTGCTCACTGATCATGCATGAACAGTGTGATCGTGCAGCAAAAACAGGTCATCGGCATCTCGACAGAGGACAGCTAGCCGGTGTCTCTTCCCTTGTGCTCATGAGATCACACCTGGAGTACTATAGCCCTATTTTGGGCTTCCGAGTACAAAAGTGACATTAACATTACGAGCTGTGTCTAATGGAGGGCCACCAAGATAGTTAAGAGTGGGAGGCATGTGGAGAAGCTGAGATCATTTGGGTTGGTCACTGTTAAGATGGGATAGCTCAGCGGAGAACACCTGGCTTTGTGCTACTGCTCTGTTACCAGTAAGAGCACCCAACTGCCTTACATGGAGAGGTGTGCGGAAATCACAGCTCTCGCAGGTTTTGCTGGTCAACGGAAATACTTAGCCTGATCTCTGAAATCAAATTACAGAAGGAATTTGTCTGTATACTTAAATTAGAAGGCAACTACCAGCACAGTCAGATCTACTAATATATCTAGGTAGGCTGTACACAATATAAGGAAAGACTGAAAAGCAGAGGGTAAAAAGTAAAAAAAAACCAAACCCAACAAACCAAACAGCTTTGGTCTTTCACTATAAAGCTACATGCACAGCTGCCAAGCTACTTTCTCCCCACAAGATTAAAATAGGAAGTAAAGGCATCTCAGTGTTTTTCTCATAAAGTGTTGACTTCTCCTAATTCACGACAGGACATGCAAGATGTGAGCTCTAGCAACTTTCAGGGTACAAATTAAAAGCCCCTGATTCCCACAAATTATTATTGTTCTCCCACAATTTTCTGAAGAGCATACTAAAATGGCAAAAAAGACAGCACGTGGCTTTGTTTCTATGCTTTCATAATGAAGGTGCGAAATTACAGTGGCCATAAATTTATTTGTGGCCTTTCTACTTCTGCAAAAGAAAGGTTCAGGCTCTTACCCTAGGCAAACATTGTTCTGAAATTAGGTGCTTTTTTTGGGTATTTCTTTTCTTCTGCACAGTACAGTCCTTCCTCTTGGAATTCAACAGCAATGCCAGGATTCTAAATGTACCAATTGTTGCATCTCATCAAGTGCATTAAAATGGGAGACAGTGAAAAAAGAGAATCTCATTGACTTGCAGAAGAGATTCTTCAAGTCTTGCAGCTGTTTCCATTCAGATACAGCAATTAATACTGACAGAATTGATTGGATTTGAGCTCATCTAACATCATTAATGCTGAAGACAATCTCATTCATGCTCAGCAACTGAAAGGGGCTGACAGAGACACAAATCCTAACTACAGTTGCCTTAACCAATAAGGGAAGAGGAGTAAGAAATTTCACCAAGTCCATTACTTACTAATCTTGCTATGCCTATTTTATTAACGTGCAAAGCGCTTCACTATATCTAGAGAGAGAAACATAACAGAAGCGAGTCTTCTGCTTGAGAGAAGTATCACTGAAGGCCACCTTAATTTTCCCAAACATGCAGAAGTCACGTAGGTAGAACAGTAACAGGCCTCTGTTCCTTGGCAGTGACATCAACAAGACCTTGAAAATCACTACTTTGCTTAGTCAAGTGCCAAACAACTGCCATACTCCAGAACAGCGTTACCGTGTACGTATTTCAGAGATGGGGACTCAACGACCGAAGATAAATTATGTGTGTACATGAGATACGTCACTAATTCAAGTTCTCCTATTCAGGGCTTCTTACAGCAACACCCCAATACAGCATTTTGTCAGAAAGCGTGTCTTTCACTGTTCAGTGTCCAGTTCCCACATGGATTTTAAAAGACTTAGAGCTTCCCATTTTGACTCTAGAACTCTTCACCCAAACACGTCTGTAACAGAGTCTCTTAATCGATTTTTTCCCTCCAGATGAAAGCACAGCTATCAGTGAGGTATACAAGCAAAGCAACAGGGTTCTCCTTCAGATTCCAGACATCTCTGACATTAATTCAAAAGAGATTATTAGAAATTCAAAATAGAAAGTGACAACAATTGGGTTTTTTTTCTCTTCACAGAAAAAGCACTCTTCCTCTTCACTTTCTTACGTGGGATGCAGTCTAAAAGAAATTTCTGAAGAAACAGTCGTACTGAATCCCACACAGTCTGAAAGCAATCATTAAGATAATGACATGATGGTATGTGTGGGTGAAGTGACAGTGTTACACCACAGTCAGGCTTCTGTTGAATAAAAATTAAAAAAATAAATGCAAGCACGGACTTGGCCTTCATATTAAAGAAGCCCATATGGTACCTTTTTGCATGGCAGGTCTTTTACTTACATTTAAACAAGCCACTAACCCACATATTTGTAACTGCAATAAAAAAATGACATTTCACTAATAAACAGTATGAGTGAGCATTAAAGTGGTAATTTCTTAGCCTGAAAAATTAACTGGGAACAGTCATCCTTACTAATTAGGCAGGACATTCTTTAAGAATGCATCACAGTGCTTTTCTGAAGACAACCATCAGTCAGCACAGTCACTGCCTCTACCACTCAGATATTTTCTCTTTTTTCAAAATAATTTTGTCATAAACCCCAAACCACAAGATCACAAAAAGCTGCATATAAATGCTGAAGCCCTCTTTCTTTGAGGAGGCTGAAAACCAAAGCCGTGCGGACTGTTCTAAACGAACGGCCTGTGTTTGCGTCTGTTCCTGTGTTTGTCCTGAACAGGACTGGCGAGGAAACAGAGAAGTTCCAGCCAGTGCAGAATGCCTCCTGCAGGATCTAGTTTTCTGCCAAGACGGTATCTTTGGGTTAGGTATTAATTTTTATTGCAGAACACAGGCTGCTCTTTGGCTGTTCCTATCAAGATATAGATACCGGTATCTACAACTTCGAAGTTGTTCAAATGCCTTCTAGTTCACATTGCAATCATAATCTCCCAAGAAATGCCTGGCATTATATATTCATTTTAAGGCAGAAGTGGACTAACTGCGGTTACAGTAGGCCACAGTTTCTAACAATACAGTGGTAGAAGAGAAAAATAAAAATGCCACCGGTTTATAAAAGCGATTTTGTCCCTAGAACTAAGAATTCTGCATGCACTTCTTGGAAATGTTCAGGAATAAGAAGATTTTTCCAATTCCACATAGAAAGATTTTCTTTGTAGCCCTTAAAGAAAACCAAAACCAACAAACAAAGCAAAACCCAGTGCATGTCAGAGAACAAGTATGCGTGTTGTGCCCGAGAGCTGTTTCTAAGCCAACAGTCAGAGCACTTACCCAGGATATATACAAATCAGATAAAAGTTCCTGTTGAGCCCAGTTAAGATTTGAGTACTGAACCCTGAATGTCCTCACTTAATAGTTTTGTATCATTAGTCTAAAATCTAGTAATGAAGAAGTCTTGGCAGATGTCTCAAAAAAAAAAAAAAAGTCAGAAAATAAAATGAAACGCAACCTGAACATGAAAACACACACAGTTAAAGATGCAGGTTACTTACCTATGCTGAGTGCAAATAGTTCAGTTTGGATGCTTAGAAACGAGCTACTTCACATTTCTAGGGGAAATAATGTAATCTCATTCTAACCAGCAAAACCATGTTGGACCTAAGAAAGCTCTCAGAGGTCAGGGGTGTTGTTTGTCAAAACCATAAACTGCCCTAGAAAAATCTGCAGTTGAAATAGATAATTTTACTTATGTAAGTCCGTTTTGCAAGAAATTTCTCACCATTCATGTCTGACCAAACCCAGAATCAAAAGCAGTAATTTTTCACGAGTAGAAAAGTTTGCTCGTCTCAGGGAAGAATGAAGAACATGAGTGTCTCTTTGTAAGTTAAGAGTCTGAGACATTTGTCTCGGTTCATCCTGTCACCCTTTCTTTTTTCACTAAACAATGTTATCTTTAAGAAACAAACTCCACATACGCAGAGTCACTACACGAACAGTTCACAGGACTGAACTTCCTGAAGCAAAATGGGAGATAAAATGGAAATTTCCTTTCTATATGCTGGGCATTTTACATTCTGAATGGTGTCAAAATGAAACACTCTATGTATCAGTCTAATATGAATAGGGAGTAAAATACTCAGAGAGTCTCTCTTGCTAGGAAACTCAGGCTTACCTTTCAATCCAGGAATGGAGATTTTCAGCAGAGAAACTTCTTCCACATGTTTTTTCATGTTTCCTTTACAGACAACCAGCTCACAGCAAATTATTTTTTCTGAGTCATATGTTTGCTTAAGTTTGGCAGATACCACACAACTTTTATTTACATGCCTACACTTTACATTGAAAGTCATTTCAACAGTGGCTGTACTTATTCGAAGTTTTTTTATACGGAATTCTTCCAGTGACACTTACAAATCAGTTCTTGCGCATGCAAACAACCAAACAGGTTACTGTCCTTCCAGTTCTGTCTACATCTTTGTTCAATTCAGTGCACCAGAACCATGCATTTATCTTGTGAGCTTCTACTGACAGCTACAAGTTTGAACACTACAGCCCCAACATGCTAAACATATGCAAAACACATACTTACAGGTCAAAGACTAAGTAATGGAATCCTTCTTCTGATATGCTGTCATGAAGCCGCACTATTGAAAGGGGGAAAAAAAGACAAACACCAGTCACCTTTCTGATGTCTTTAATGTCTGTCTTTGATTTTGAGGGAGAAGGGAGGATTATAATTCAGCTGGTATTGCATCTGCATGTGTTCTCATCTATGGTTTGTTTTTAAATTCACTGCCCTCAGAATCATCTTTTCCACACGGCAAGATAAAGAAACCAAAAGACTGTACGTGCGGCTCATTGTACAGTTATTTTTAAAGGAGCTTTTGCTGTGCCACAGAACATTTCAGTCATTTCCCAGCACCTCCTGCACGTATGGGCACATACCCACAGACTTTGCCCTTTGTGCTGAATCATAACTAAGCAAGTACTAAAAGCACAGTCAGACTTCATCTTTAGCTACTGTATTAATATGATTTAACTCCCTTTTTCCTAGGCAGAACCTCCAATCGGTCTTTTAAATAGCCGATGCAGGAGTCCACAGTCACTGGACTTTTATCATCCTGAAGCAGTATTCGTACTGGCATACAACTATTTTCTCAGCAGTATTCTGTCTTGAAAGTTGTAAACAAAACAAGATGGGGAAAAAAAAAGGCAATAGTTAATTAGAGATTTCAGCAGAACAACAGACTTTAAGGGCTATGTTAACAAATTCCATAATTGGACAACAGATGCTGATTCTGTAAGAGAGAGCAGCACTGCAAAATAAAGCATTTGATTATACTAAAACTAATGGGGTCAGAAAGAGAACAAGCTACATTTCTTTTCGCATTTCTCTTACATATAAGGATTAAACCCCCACATCATAATTGCATACACCTATGTAGTCTTATCTAAGGTGTTCCCCAGAAATACTTTAGTCACCCCCAGAACCTTCATTCTGAACTTTAAGAACTCAGTTCACTTCGTGGTAAAATTGTGAATTCAGTCCTGCGATTTTTCTTCATTACTTTAAATGAAATGGCAATTTCCAAAGCTAATTTTCCCACAATACATGAAGTTTTGTCAGTAGTTTGATCCAAATCAGTATCACTTGTAGAATTCAATAAAAAAATCAGGATACCTAGAATGGCTTCATGTTCAAAATTAAGCTGATGAAGAAAGTGTAAAGGAGAAGGATTTGCAGATCTCCCCACATGGTAGCCTTATGTATTAATCATATTTTATACAATACATGACATTTAAAGAAAATAAGATCAAATAAACATGGCTTTTTTACTTAATAATATTTAGCCCAGGGAAACATCTTGTGTTTACACAATACTGAAGAGAAAACCAGCTCTTGGCTGACTCACTGCCCAGAGCTCGTGATGATTCAGAAGAGCCAAGTAGGTCTAAATCAGAATTTGTGGGTTTGGCTGTTTCTGTACTGTAGATCTGTCCAAGTTTTTAAGAAGTGCAAGCCTGGAGCATAGAAGTGCAAGCTAACACATTGTTGCCACCCCCTCCCCCCCAAAAAAAAAAACTAAACCAAAAAAATTCCAATGAAGATCAACTTGCTTTCTAGGTGTGTTCACTGAGTTGAGATTTCAATACCCTCAAATGCCTGGTCTATAAAGCAAACCAAACGCGAGATGAGATAACCACGTACTAGCCTAGAACTGTATCCTGAAATTTCTAGCTCAGACCAGAGACCCTTGAAACATCTGTTTTTTAAAGTACACCACTTTGGACAGTATTATCAAAGCTACAACTCAGGAATGAGCGCTCAGAAATGTGATTTATGCACCATAAGCCTAATACAGTAACTTTCGGAGTGCAGCTAGTGTGCTTTGCATTTACGTCTCCAGAAAGGTTTAAAACTTTTAAAGATTTAATACATAGCAGATTATAGCTTCGGATAGAAACTGACTGTTCCTGGAACAGCTTCCTAAGAACTCAAAGCATGTTTTTTGTGTGAGCACTGTTTTAACTCCAAGCTGCATTCTTCTGGCTTACAGCATTGTACTCAAACAGGTAGAAGCTTTCACATTTGATTTCCCCTACCATGTACAGATATTGAGACTTCCCAGATACTTCTGGTGAGGCAGAATACTTGCTGCCAACTACTTGCAAAAAGCTCTGAAGCCTGTAAACCAACCCAGATTTTGAAATATCTTTAGTGAGTTGAAAAAAAGTATTCAACCCTACAATTCAGAAATGAAATCCACCTTTAAAATATTCCTTTGCTATTAAAACCAGACGGTCTTGGCTTGAGCTTGCAGCTACAAAACAGTCAACAGGCTGTACTCACATGCACATTTACTCAGTTTTCATCGTTCACTCCCACTGCTCCAGCGCGATTTGCTAGCAACCAGCTGAAGCAAAGGACTGTATTCTTTAATTACCGCTGCATTTTTCAAACACAGAATGGCTGTCCTACATGTAAATAGCAAAGTCATCTCCTAGGTAAGAGTGAAGTCTACATGAACCTACAGTTATTAAGGCACAGTTTTAAAACTGTGGCCTTGAAGTCACAATGTCATAGGAGAAGAATAAGCTGCATTTTACTGACTTTGGTTCAAGGCAGTACAAAACCCCATTGTCTCTCTTTTTATTTTCTTTTTAAAAATAATCATGTCTACCACTTCTACTGCTAAAATATCTGTGTTTAAGCCTGCAATAAATACTTCACGTTTTAAAATACTGAAATAGACACCCTATTAGCAGCTCCGTGCAGAAGAGTAGCCAAATCTACCACGTCAGAGAAGATAAATACCTTGCAAAACACCACGTAGCATAATAGAACTAGAGCCAAGAGCCTAAGTTTTCATTTGGATAAGGTCATCTGCCCTATCTGTGTTACTAAGCACACCTGCACAGCACCATGTGAAGGGTGCCTGCCTGAAACAGGAGGTGCTCTCGCTTTGTCACATCCTTTTCTAGAAGGGGGCTTCTTCATTCAGTGTCACCACAGAACCATAGCTCTCTGCTGAATAGAAAAGAATTGTGGTTTGAGATGACGGATGATGTTTTTTCTCAGCCTGATGAAGCTATTTCCTTACTAGCCAAACTCTAATCTGACACGTCCATAAGGAAATCTTCTTCAAGGATCACATTCTTTCTTCTTCTTTCCTCCCAACTGTCTGAATCATAGCAGCGAGACAGGGCAAATCCTCCTCTGAATCAGGATCATATGCCCCTGACTGTCTCCAAAAAGGAAAACAGGCTGAGGCAGCCAGGAAAGATCAAAAATGGCTTTTTGCAAGTGCTCTTGTTGCCTTCTTTGGTCAGTTCAGGTACAGTTTTATGCCAGTTAAGCTGCTGGGTGAAAATCCCAAATAAGCACGGGCAAAGGAGAATAATTTGTGGTGAAGACAGCCGGACAATCCAGAGTAAAGGGTGCAGGACAGTATAGCTACTGTGTTCTGCCTGCAACTCAGCTTTTCACCAGGAAAGACCAAGGATGTCGTGATGACAATTTGAGAAGCTATTCATAAAATTTAAGAGGTGATTCATTAGAAAAAAAAGTATTCGTGTATCTGTTCCCAGCACATACAGTTCTTTACAGACACGTATCGGGCAGGATTCGGGCACAACAAAGCAAAAGGCAGCAATTACAAAGACTATTCATCCAACGTGAGAACTCCCATCAGTAACCCACACTGCATTTCTTGTTTCTTTGGAGACACAAAAAGCATTCATCAGTCGAAAAAGTTCCATTTATCTTTTTTGAAAAGATTACAGTTAGACCTAATCATTATTAATTGGAGTGGTTTCACGAGTGCTGCCATGAGGAAATACATTTTAAGGTAGAAAGGACACGAGTAATTATTTTCTCCCTCCTGCCTGTTGTAGCACTGTGGTCATTCTCCTCCGGTAGGTTGCAGAGAACAGGTTTTTTAACACCCTTTGACAACCAAGTTGTTGCTCTTCGGCAAACTACTGAAATGTCTGATAGGAATTCAGGGAGCACACAGTTCTTTCTGTTGGAAAAATACTACGAGCCCACAGAAGATCAGAAATATCGCTTTGGCTGCAGCACTGATTTTCATTTGGAATACTTTCCAATTACCACTCTGCAATAATCATTACAACAATCTAAGAGAGAATTCCTATTAGCTTTCTTAGCTTTGTATTTAACCATTAGTGTGTGCAAGCTCCAATCAGTTAGAAAAGTCAAATATCTTTTGATTGATTTTTTGTGCTGAACTATAGTATTTTGTGTCTGTTGTATGGAAAACAGCTTGACATAATGACCAAGCAACCTTATTATCTCTTTTCTAAATTTCTACCTTCAAAAAAACCCAAACAACAGTATGTCACGTACTTTCAATGAAAATCAAATTCTCCAGGTAAGGAAACAAGTCAAACAGTACATAAAGTCACATAAAAAGTCTTCAGGATAAAGACATGTAATCATATCTAAAACTATTCCCTAAAATATTTATTTTTGTGAAACTGCTGAAGTGATTAACTTTTATATATTTGGTATCTGAATTACAAAGACAAAATATCTGAGAAGACTGAATTTTAAACAGAAGTTACAGTCCACAGCAGCACAGCAGCTGCACAAACATGGGTGGAGGTGTCCAGCTGCCAGAGTGCCGCTCACGAGGGAAGACTCTTTCCACGCAATCCCATTCGTGTTTATTAATAGACCATGGTAAAAGATAATATAGTTCATGGTAACGCAGTTAGGCACCCTTTGGTGCTAAAGATTAAGATAGATGGTTTCTCAGAAGCATTAATCCTGTAACTGTGTCCTGAATAAATGCCCTGTTAGGAAGTTGTAAGGGTCATTCATCAGTAGCCAAAGTTTAAAATGAGTCTGAAAGTCACGAAAGCGTATGTTCTATTTGCTGAAACATGCAAATTATTTCCTCAAGTTCTTGCCTTCCTGCAAGAAGAATGAAAATGGGACAGATGTGCTTTCCCTCCATGTCCACTTCCAAAAGTATAGTAAAAGTATTTATGCAGACCTCATGCAGATCGCTCTTAGCAGGAAAAGAATTTCAAAAAATAAGCTTAATTACTTAATGGAAGGAACTCAATGGCATGACTTACTTTAATCTTACATTTTCTATGGATTGGTATCTGGCTGCCACTAGGTATGGGATAAGCTGTTGCATTTGAAAAAAAAAAAAGAGGTACCCAAAACCTGAAAAAACTCAGTCACTGAAAAGTTGTAGGTTTTTTGATTTGAACCACTCCATTTTCTGTGTGAAAACACTTGTGCATAAGCATTTTCTGCTCTCTTGTCTCTGACAAAGAATGTCTCGCACTCAGCCGAACTCATTGGCTGAGAAGACCTGCAGTGGCTTTAGCACTGCTAGGACTCAGATCTTCCTGCAAAATCACCCTTTTGTCATCTTTCCCGTCCTGCAAAATAAACCAAGGCGATGAGGAAAGGAAAATAAAGCTACTGCTAGAGCTCCATCAGAAACTCACACGAACACCAGTGGAGAAGTCACTTGGGCGGTGCCAAAAAACTAAGACCAAAGCCAAAATTCATCCTAGAGCCTTCAGTTTAGATCGCAAGCCGACCACGCGTGGGACCCAAGTGAGACGTGGTAAACACAAAACTGCACATGGGAGTAGAGCTGTGGATGCAAAAGCTTGCAAAGCACTGCTCAGGAGCGCTGCCGTTTGCACTGAGCAGACATCTGCTTCTTTCAGAAAAAAACACCTTCACTGCAACCTCATTCTCTCTACCTCAGTGCTCCACATTTTTCCATCACTGTCACTACTTCCTCTCTTTTGATGTACGGTATAAATGATCTCTGCTGAGCAACCAGACTCCTTAAATCAGTGGTGCATAACACAGCCAGCACTACAGCCTCCAGACATTAAACTCAATATAAAAAAGCCCTGCTTAAGGCTATGCTGTAGTTACTGTTGTGGCTACAGGTCCCATTTTGTGTAGCTTAGGTGCTTCTTTGAAATGAACCAATTATAAATATCAGTCAAACCTAGAAAGAAAGTTGCATAAATAGTCAAGTACTTGGCAGTGAATCTCTGTTGCCACTAACAGGCCCATGTCCATGTGTCAGCTAGGTAGCTGCAGGCGGGCCAGAACCCCAGCAGAGACCATGCAGACAGACATATCCGAAACAGAGAAAGCATCTGTAGGGAGCAGAGGTCCTCTCTAATCTGCTAAGCCACAAGATGAGGGATGCCCAAGTCACGGAGCAGCGCTTGGCTTCTGCCATGGGTGACAATGCTCCTCAGCGTGCACAGAGGTGTCCTTTTCGCCCCCTGCTCCCATTTCAGGAGCTCAAAGTCCGAAATTTAGGCAGCACTGTTAAAGCCGAGATTGTTCTTTACACTTACAGTTCCTCATGTACAATACTGTTCTTCTGAAACCATGAAAGCCTGAGGCCCTCTATAATAAAGCTGCTCAGTTACAGTAGAAAGGACTTTGCAAATATTAATAAGAGCCATTACCTAACAATCTGAAATATTTAGAGGCTAATCTGGTAAGATTAGTACAGTAGCAATGCTCAAGGGCACCTGATCTTTGAAAGATATTGAAGTAATGCTTTGTGTATCTGAGAAAATAATCCTCCCCCATGCTGTTAAATACAGCAGCGCTACACTGTAACACTTACTACCATTAAATGCCTTGATGCAAGTGAGTGGCGCTACGGATGCAATTAACAGGTTGCTATTCAGAAACTGTGAATCAGAACTATATAGCTTCCAAATTCATTCAAAAGATAACCAACCTTTTATTACAGGGTAAATTCACGGTTATTTAGGGTCAACAACTCGAGAAAAAAAACCCTATTAATCTGCATCTGTGCTGGTATAATGAAAAACGACGGGAAAAATAATTAGGCAATTTAATATTTGGAAAGGCTGCATTTGTCCCCAAGGCACTGCAACAGTAAGCATTAACTAGTAGGAACAAAATGCCATATATTCTAAAAATACTCAGTTGTGACCAAACCCCTCCTCCACCAGGGCCCTCACACAGTAAACTTTTGTATTCGGATTAAATGTCAGGAATATTTATATTCACTGCCCTCATTAAAAAAAACCTCAAGTCTAATGCATCCTTAGAAGTCAGTCTGCCAAACTGCTAACTCTGGTAGTAGAAGATTCTTGCTACACAGAAAATAAATAAATAAAAAAATCTCTCAAAAGTAGAGAACTGACCACATTTTGAAATGAGCTTAAGTAAATCCAAGTACTGGTGTCAAAGCACGTGGCTTTAAATTACCAACTTGTTTGTTAGGATGAGATTCTTGCTTCATTCCTGCTGGCTGAAGACTGACAGTTTGAACAGGTCATCAATACATGTTGTGGGCAGTGTCAGGGAGAGCGGAAGAGGAAAGAATGCTTTAGAACAAGTATGTTTTGCCATCAGAGGAGACTCACTGAGCTACTAAATGCCCTCAAAAAACCCAAGCAGCTTCTCAAGTCTTACCAGTGATATATAAACATCAGAACTTTAGCTGCTAAAAATAAAGCATCCCAAATAAAATTAACCAATTTTAAAAAGTAAAGAGATATTCCAAACCATATCATTCTGCACCAGTAATCTCCAGGGAGAGCAGTTAATGAATATTTTTCAACTCTGCTAAGTTTTCCTTTGACCAACAGATTTTTGTTGCTTTTCAGTGCACCATAACTACAGGTGTGTGTGCATCTATGTGTGCACACGTGCACAGAAGTATATTGAGGAATCGTATCTTGTATCTTTAACGTTAAAAGGAACAGCTGAAGTTACACGCCTTTACTTACTCATATATGAAAAGAGTAAAATTGTATATAGCTGTTTAAAGAAAAGCACAGAGTACTAAAGTGTACACCTGTATCTTTATACCTTCAATATACAACCATGCCATTTACCAGCACTCCTTTATTTCAGGCTGAGCTAATTCCTCTTTGCAGTTACAGCCCTGTTTTTGTAAGTTAAACAAGATTTTTTTACAGCACAACAAAAAGCCTCACAAATGTCATCAGATTAAGCGTTACTAGGAGAGTTGCATGGATCTAAAAGAAAGTCTGACACAAATTTTTGCTAAGAGCAAACTCACATCCCTGCTGCCAGCGCTGATGCTTTAAGCATTAACATTTCTTAACCATCCTCATTAGACAAGCAAAAGAGTCTACTCATCCCTGCTGGAAAGACACGGTTCTGTACCTTTTTGATAGGTACTTTTACCAAACGTAAATGTGGCAGAAGAAAGCTTTCGGCTAGAATCCGGATGCATCACAAGAAAATAAAACCTCAGACAGAATAGCCCGAAAATTATGCTGTGTCCCTTTTAGTATTTACAGTGCTGGCCAACATTGGAAACAGATCTATTTAATCATATGTAGAATCCACCTGTCTATAAAATTGGCTATTGGCGGGTTGTAACAAGTGGGCAGGACACAGCCTCTCTTCTTGGCCTTCCTCTCTTAAAACACGTTAAACACCGAAATATAAACAATTTATATAATGAACACTCAGAGAGGTATGTCTGTGGGTTTTTAAAATCTTCCCCTTTCATGAAGGCCCCAAGGTATTAAAAAAGGCATTGGGTTATGAAGACAAACGTCACTCTACTTCATACATTTTAAACAAAAAGGGAAGTGGAAAATTGCAATCCTGTGGCATGACTCAAGAAGTAGCACAGGAAAGAAATGTCACCTACTCCACTAGAACCTCTCCTAACAGATCAAGGCATGCACCAAGCAGCTTTAGACAATATTTTCAAAGCAATTAACACCGTATTTAAGGCACCTTTAGTAACAATCCCTTTCAGAAAACCTAGGTCAAATTCTTTCAGTTGGTAGCAGCAATTACTACAGTTAAACTTCCTAAAACTTTTCATTTTTGGCTTTTTTATTTTTTTCCTCCATTTAAAAAGCCTATTCATTAGTTTACCATCAAGTTAAACCAAAAGGGGATGACTGTATTCTAGGTAACTTAGTAAAATTCTTCAAAAGTTGATTTGCTATAGTTTGTAGAAGTAAGAAAAGATAAAAGATGATCTTTACTGATATTTATGTCAAATACTGATTTTTTTTTTTTAATAACTGAGCTGTATTCTGAAGTGATGGCAACAACTGCAGGCCACGGACCTGCTCCAGCAAAATAGTTATTTCTAGCACAATAAGGTCAATTTTATAGAAGAGACCCATAACTGGTACTAAACTACATACAAGATTTGATCTCCATAGTCCTTCCCAGGCCTCCACAGCTACAGTCAGACATCAGACAGACCAGCTTTTGACCTGATCCAACACAAACAGAGCACTACTTGCATTTTCTTGCCGTTTACACCTACTTGCGTAAATCTTTCAGCTCTGTGGACTGCTTCATCACACACTTATACATGGCTATACTTTTTCTGTAGATGATGAAGCTTGTGTACACATTTCTATAAGATGACCTTTTCATTCACAAAATGTGAACCACAATAATATCTTCTACGTGAGCCAAGGCAAAAAGAAACATTTTTTTTTACCCTATTATCATTTCACAGTCTATATTTTGGGGAGTGAACCTATTGCTTTCATAAGTTACGCAGTACCACTGTATATTTACCCTATCTGTGCTTTTATCTGCTAGTTGGGTTTTTTTATATTGGTGTATGAAAATAAGGCTAAAGCCACTTTCATAGTATTGGATCCCAAACTTTGTGTAACAAGCCTGGAGGAAAAAGATCAAAATAGGATGCGACAGATATAAAACATAATTATAATCAGATCTCTGTCCTTGGTGTCCTCTGTCACAAACAGCAGTCCTGAATACCCCACAGAATTACTGAGGCTGGAAAAGACCTCTGAGATCATCAAGCCCTGAATGTCAACACTAATACGAACTCAGAGACCATGCAGACCGCTGCAGCAATGCAAACCGCTGCAGTTTGTGGTATATAAAACTCAGATGTCCCCTCAAACTTGAGATGACCTGTTCCTTATGCAAAAGCTTCTTTAGGGTAGCAACAGGGCAAACACAGGGACTGTATTTTTTCTTCCATCACTTCCCTGAGGAAGTCTTTAACTACTGTGAAAATAGCAATTACATGGGTTTTATTAGTTTCTCATGAAAACATATTGGTTACCACGCAGTGAAAGCTCCTGAAACATAGGCAGTGAGGGAGCAAATACGCTCAGACTTCTTTGCTAAATATTGAAATGAAGCTGCATCATTAATTTATCCTCTATTACCTGAGCACTGTGCTGGATTAGTACACAGAATGGCAAGAGGCTGCAGTAGGTGGAAGAGCCTACCTGTTCCCGGCAAGAGGCTGGGCTAGAGCTTCCCACAGTGCCAGCAGAACGCAAAGGGAGGCTTCCAGCTAACACTGAGTAGTTCAAGATGTTTCCAAAAATTACTCAGTTTGCGGAAGGATTTCCGCTTCTACTCCCTCCTTTCTTAGCAGGGCTGAACAGCACGCAACAATTACAGATAAATATTTTCATCTCTAATTGTTACAGTTACAACATGTTTCCCAGGGCATGTCTTTACTGCAGAGATATCCAAACTGACCTCAAACAAACTGGTCTATTAGTTCAATTCATCAGCATGACTTACTGAATCTGCTCTTCGACAACATCAAAACCAAAAAACCAAGTGAAGGCATCTTTACACTAAGCCACAGGTTAGGGTGAAGATGCAAAGAAGTCTGTTTCTTATGCCCACTACAAACCTGAAAAAGCAGACTGTCTGAAAAGTCTCAAAGAAAAAATTAAGGTTATGTAATCGGTTTGTTACTTCTAGCTATCTGTATGATGCTGCCGACATCCATACAGCACCAAATGCTTCTACAATTAATCAAGTGGTAGAAGCTTTCAGTAACTCAACGAAGTGTAAGACTGAGAGATTCGAAATACTCTACCAAGACAGGGTGTTTCCGTGATAATTCCACTCCATCTCCACCCATTGGGCTGGGTTCAAAACCATCTGTATTATTTTCTGAGTGAATGTGGCTTTCCCCTCTATCAATTAACTATCACAGTAAGTCATGCTACCAGAACTGAAGACAACTATAAATTACTATCATTTTCCAAACACGCAAGTTTACAAGTGAATGATGATCCCAAATGATTGAAACGGTTTGTTTTACAAAAAGCAGGGAATGCATATTAACTTAATAGATGACAAACTTGAGGCTTGTGATGAGAAACAGCCATTGTCTTTTAATCACAGTCTCACAATAAATGGAAATTAGAGAGTTTGTCCTGTCCCACGGGACCATTTGTAAGATTGTAATTAGCTCAGTGAAAACCCACATAAACTTGGATGCAAGAGAAGCTGCAACAGAGAGCTGGAAGCCAGCCTGTATTGACAAAACCGGGCTACTAGTTGCAACTGAAGCACCTCTCTAAATACTCTTATTTAGCACATCCAGTAACTCCTAAAATATATATCCCACAGAAGATAGCTGCGAGCCATTCCACAGCAATTACGACTTTAGATCGTCAACCAATTCTTTCCCAGCAAGACTGCTTGGCCAAACTCAACGTAATCCTAGCAGTAATAACATCAATATTAGACCGAAGATAAATAGATGGATTACAATTAAATAACGCTCAAGGTCACCTGGCAAATAAGCACACAACAAATAAATTCATTAAAAAGCACTACTCGGATGATGCAGGTGCTGATACACGAGTGCTATTCTCTGCTGTGCAGCGCGAGAGCAGAAGCTGTGGATTTGATTACAATACAATACCAGAACATGTTCAGGATACAAGCACCAGGAGTGGAGTGCCACGTGTGGCTGTAATGAGAAGCTGGATGTATTTAAAGGAGACAGACATCTAGAGGACAAACTAAAATTAGAAGCACATTCCCATGGGCAGTCCGTGAGAATACTAACACTCTGGTGAAGCCACTAAAAAAAGAACTTCCAAATTTGGAAGGTGACTGGGAGGAGAGAGGTATCATTAAACCCCTATCAACTGGAAAAAAGCCTGGATCAGCAGTTTTGTAGGAGTAACATAGTATTCAGTGTAGAAATTTGCAAAAAACAGACCAAACTGAGCAATTACAAAATATTTGTTCACTGTCAATGACGGAGGTTAGTGGGATTTGCAAGGTGAAAAGCTGAGAGACCAGTCCAGCTAGCATCCTCTGGTTTGCCATGGCTTTGACAGACGCTTCCAGGAGCAGAGCAATGCAACGGCCTCCCGTCATGACGAACAGTGAATTTGTGATTTTTTTAAAGGCAAATATTTGAAGGAGCGAGGAAGATCCTAAAGGGCACCTGAAACACCTGCTACAGGACAGGCTAGCAAGCAAACACAAGGGGATGATTAGCCAGACTGGCACCAGCCACTGGCACATGGCCACCGCACAGGAGGACGGGGAAGGGTAACAGCCCAGCAGAGCTATAGACATGCCAGGCTAAACAGGCATGTCCTGCACGTATTTAAAAAAAATAAATAAGTAATTTTCCTGTGTAAGAAGTTCACAAGACAACTCCTCTTAGGAAAACACATGACACAGGCAAGAAGCTTTTCAAAATCTAGAAGTTTTCAGTGAATCTTGTGACATGTACTGGCCAGCAGTCTCTAGCAGGCTGTTTCAGTCACCGCTAAAATCACCACATTTACCACAATCTGAGCAAGGAAAGAAACTGTACTAACCATTTTTCTTCCCTCATGACTTCTCCAAAACACAAGGTGGGGATAATTTCTACCACCACTCCCCACAAGGTGCATTTGCATAGACAGAGAACACACCCTAGGTCTGTGTTGCTAAATAAAGAGCCATGGAATGATGTTCCACCACTCTCCTCGTGTCACAGCAGTACAGTACAGTTTCATTGTGCTTTGCTCATTTTCTTCTATATGAAATTTTACATTTTTAAAGAAGCAACCAGATTTTCTGTGTGCTGTTCTCCAAATATAACATCCAAGATTTTACAACATCTCTTACTGAATGGGCATTCCACTGGTAGAGATGCAGAAGCAGCATATGAAATGCAAAAAGCAAAAAGAAAAAAAGATTTCTGCCCATGACATGACATGTTCAGCCTAAAACACGTACTTCCAAATTCAGGCTTTGCAATCAATTAAAAACTGGATTCCCTGCTTACAGTTTTTAGTGAAATTACGCTTTCATTAAGAATTATGTCAAAATATTTAAGTGTGAAAGCGGATGTATTTTTAAGAAAAGAATTAAAACATCCTAACAGGGATGCAGCTGTATTCAAGAAAATCCACTTCTCCCAGAATCCAGTTTGCTGATCGGCAGGAAAGATTTCAGTGAAGGAAACGCTGCAAACGCCTCGCTCCCTGCCCTGAATTGTTTTCTTCTGCAGCATCTTGTTCAGGAAAGCATCCTAAGAGCAGATGCTCAGATCTGAAATTAGGAGCACGAAAACAAAACTGAACTACATCCTATCTTGCACCTTTGAAGTAACCTGCAACATGAACTTTTTATTTCAGCCCAGTGTAAGTACTTGTTAGGACAGTTAAATGTGTGGCTAGCCATTATTTTTCTCCGGGACAGCCACCAGAATGCTGAGGGGCTACAGGGGACACATGAGGAGGGACTGGCTCAGCCCTAAAAAGGGAAGGCTGGAAGGCATCTCGCTTCTGCCATCAGCTACCAGACAAACGCCGGAGCATGGAAAATCCCAGTTAGGCATAAAGATACTTTTATTTATTATTTATGTTGACAGGAAGGTGGTCAAACACTGGAGCAGGGCCCAGAGTGGCTGTGCAACCTCCTTCCCTGGAGATTTGCCAAACTCAGCAGGACAGGGCCTGAGTAGCCTAATTTTACTGGACATGGCTTGAGCCATGGGGGTTGGGACTGGACAACTTCCAGAGATCCTTTTCGACCCACACGATTCCATGATTTATGATGCTTTTTTCAGGGAGGCGGGGTATGTAAGTGAAGCACGATGCCTGGGCAGGTGGGAGCAGCCCCGAGGATTACCTCGCCTAATGAGCATCCTGGGTTTGTACCATCTTTGCAAGAGGAGCAAAGACATTCATAAGCTCCACAGTGAGCTCCCAAAGCCCTGCTCCCATTTTGCTTAAATCAAAACAAGATCCATGGTGCAAAGTCAGGAGACCTTCCTTTGGCTTCTCGCCATGTCACAGGTACCAAAGCTGACACTCCAAGTGGGCTGCTTGGGAAACAAATGGTGCGTGTATGAAAATTCTCTATTTTCTCTTGAAAAAGGGACCAGGTCGAGACACAAGTGTCCCACAGAATGGCTTCAGCCCACAGACACAAATGTCATGGCTGGACCTGGGTTTATAACAGGAACTACCCGACAACAATTTTACCACCCATACAGGAGTCACACTAATGCCATCCAAGAGGTAACATCCATTCACAACACCAAATATACTGTAATCTTTTTCCAGCTTGAGTTTGTTTTGGTGGGTTTTTCTCTAACTCAGCTAAGAGGTTCACACTATTTTTTCTCAGCATATGGGTTTTGATGCGAGAATTCGTGCAGAATTCACCTATTAAATCGTCAACAATGTTGTCTGCACAAAGCAAAAGGAACAGAACTTACAATAGCCCCTAAAAACGCTCTAAAAATGTCTGCTAGCTTTACTGAAAGAAAAAGCTTACTTTAGCAAAAGCAGAAGTGATCTGTTTTTGGAGGAAAGGGTCCAGAAGAAAATTACATATTTGTGGTTTTGCTGGGAGTCACGATGTCTATCCGTATGCATAACATGTGGCTGCAGACTCATAATAAACAAAGCTTTCAAACAAAAAAAATAATTTAAGTTCTCAAAAATTTACCTTGTCTGTGCAAAAAAAAATAGAGCAATTAATTTTAATCTAGCTTATTTCTATGGTTCTTCAAGTCAGCAGTCCAATTACGAAACTCTTTCTTCCAGAAAGCATATACAGAAAGTAAAACAGAACAAGAGATCAAAATACAAATGGGAAGTGTGGCAGGCATTCAGCCCTGCACTAAATGGGAAGGAAAAAATGTTTAGAAGAATCTGGACATAACCATGAAAAGAATTTTCATGCATTTAAGAACATGTACAAAACCAGCTAAAAGCAGGCGAGGAAAATCCTTCAAGGTCTGGTTCACACTTGGTTTAAACTTTATCATCACCTTTGATCATGTAAATTATGCACATACTTTCTGAAGCTAAAAATGACAAAATTTGCAACAAATCATAGTGAAACCTCATTTACTCAGTATATAATGGATGCTGCTACAGTTATTTGGGATATTACAACCAGTAATGCTTCACTTGAGTTAGAACAATCTTGTCCTCTACTAGAAGGTAGGAGAATTAACCTAGTGTAGCAGAGATGTGGGTCATTGCCTATACTAAAAGACGTGTTTATGCTCCACAGTCACCCAGAAGAGTAAAATCTAAAGATTCAATGCCAATTTTACCAGAATAAAAGGCTTATGCTGTGACAGAAACAGAGACAAAAGCCTTAACACCTAATAAAGCTGCCTTCACGCTTCTCTGCTTCCGCACTGAGAGAGACATGGCTATCTAACACTTGGTATGTTACATGTTAAAAATTACTCACACAAATTAGCACTAAACAACTTACAGTATTTTAACTATGGGGTTTTTTTTTAATATATAGATTTCACTCACTGTTAGGGCCACTAATAGCTCTAGAGAAAGCCCATTCCCCACCTAATTCTGGTAAGATCAGTGAAAAGCTTCAGTCTCTTCATCTTAAACACCAACCATGCACTCACAACTCCAACAATTTAAAGAAACCAAATGCATAGTGACACCCAAAACTGCTAAGAATGACAAAGCCTGCAGAAAAGCCAGCTGTGACAAAACCCACGATGCCTTTGTGTGTTCTTGCCTGGTTCAGTCTCATTACAGTACATTTAATTTTACAAATAGGTACTACAAAACCAGCTTCTCTATTCTGTTGTTGCACTTCACTGTTCAGCTATACACTGTAGTCTTTTAAAGACTGGACCTGTGATTTTACAGTACTCATTAAACTGGCTTTTACATTAAATATGCAATCAGGGTATATCACCGGTTTATTTGGTTTCTTGATGTTTTACTTTAATTCCCTCAAGGACTATGGTTCACCTTATTCATCAAGGAAATTACAGATTTAATTAATTCAATAGAATGGATGAGAGGTAAAATTGTTGAAATGATAAGCTCATCTAAGCAATACAAATAATTAAAGGAAGCAAAATCTTCTACATGCATCAGCTCCCAAATTTCTGGTTTCTCCATGATGTAAACAAAAGCACTTTTATATATGTATGTATGTAAGCTATACGTTTATATATATATATATATATACACACACTATGTATATATTTATATCCAGCTAATATAATCCTGAAAATCATGTTTATTAAACAGAAATTCATATAGTTGAGGATTTGTTTGATTTTGACTGCATCAGAGAAAGTCTGTGTTATTATCTTCTAAGTCTGTACTAATATATTTTTGCTGTAAAGACTTAAACCTGAAATAAAGCCCAGAAAAAATATTGCGCTGAAGAACTACATCCACCAAACCTGAACAGGCCTGAGTTTTATTCCATATTTGGTTTATAAAGTAACTTAACTAATGCCAGCTAAGCTACTCCCAACTTTGCCACACTAAGTCAAAAGAAATTCAGCAAGGATTTACTAAATCCACATTTGCTGTATATTATGCTTCTCTTCAGATTCTTTCGAAATCATGCGAAGTCCCATACATAAAATTGGTGAATATAAAACAGAAATGACACAGTTTTGCAGAAAGGACACAGAAAATCCACATATCTTTAACTACCCTCTGTCCAAAAAGGGCAAGACAATATGAAGTTTCTTAATCTTCCCACCCCACGCAAAGGATTTAACAACTTCCACGTTCAAGTTTTGCGTTACTGTGGGGAGAGATGAGAAAAACTCCAAATGCAGGCATTGCCTCCTTTCCCTCAGCAGTAAGGGTTCTCTCCTGACCAAGTAAGCTGACCAAGCATTTGATGAGGAGCTGTGCCAAGTCTGGGCACTACCAATTTCCTCAGAGATTTATAAGATGTTCCCAACTCAAAAGCATGGAAACCAGAGTGAATTCCAAACACACACCAACACATGTATGAAACTCGTTTAGCGATTTATCTTTTTTCCTGGTGTTCCAGGCCGTCCTGCATCTACTCTGCCACCCTTCCTTGGGAAGATGCTGCTCCACGTTGCCACGTGTGGGTCTAGCTACAGTTCTTCATTGGGGAAAGACTTTTTTCTTCTCCCCAAAGCATGGCCACAGCTCCCGCTCGACCGAGGCCACATAAGCAGATCTGCCCACAACTGGTTCAGGCCTATTAGAGCTGACATGGCACCGTTTCTGCCCGGCAGTCCTACTTACCTCTAAATATCCTGACTTACAAAGCCATTCAGGGACAACCTGTCCCGCTGCCAAACGGACGTCATTTATCACCTGAAGGGCTGCCACATGTCAGTAAAATCTGCTGTGGTCTTTTGGGAAGGGATGAAGATTTATCAGAGTCAGACTGGAGCCTGCTGTGGTGGGCTAGCGGATCCCGTCTGCTTGCCCTACCTTATCTATCGTCTGTAAAGCAAAAGGAGAAGGCGGCAGCAGGCAGGGAGCGATGTGCTGTGACGAAGCCAGACATGTTAGCAGTGCCATGTGAATACCAGGAGCTGCTGGTTATTTGCATGATCCTACTACACTGCACAGACCATTTTGCTGTGCACAGTCTTTGACAAGGCAGCAGAAGCCCTTCCAGTAGCTACAGAGAGAGACACTGTAATTCTGATTTAGAAAAATACTACCCAAACTCAGCACAAACCCTGCAAGAGCAAACTCAGCCTGAAAAAAACTCCACGTTTTCACCAGGTTTGAAAGAGCAGTTTTCGAGATTGGGTCAATACTTGCAATACCAGGACAATGCAGTTCTTATCAGCTCTTGGGACCTCATAAACCAAAATTACCCAAGTAAACTCTAAATCAACATCCAAATTAATAAAAAGATAGTGCAACAGTTTTGCACTACCAAATATAAGAAATCAAAGTTTACCGAAAGAAGATAAAGGTCAGAAAATGGGACAATGACAGTGGATTTCGTGGTGAAGACATGATTATCTGCCTTATGATTTTCTTTCCAAATTTCTGAACTGGAAGTATTAGTACGCACAACAGCTGTAAAAGCAATAGCTGAACAAGATGACAAATCCTTCATGGATATCTGTTCAGTAGAGGTAAGCTTTTAATACAACTCAACGTGAAATTGCACAAAGAAAAGGCACTAAGTGCTCCAAACCATAAGGCTTAACCTATATTTACACCTTTCAGTTGAAACTCTGTTATGTTGGCAAGCTGTAATGAGTTACAAAGAAAACCTGTCCGCACTGATGTGGTTACAGGCATCTCACCAGGGTAGGACTCTCAGAAATACAGCAATGGTGAAAATCAGCCTCCTGTACGAAGAACTGCAGCCCAGCACGAACCGTGGGAGCTCCGTTACTGAAGGAACTTTGCCTAGGAATTTCCAACCACAGTACAACAAAACAAGCAAGCCAGATTACTCAAGAAATGCTGGAAAAGGAGAAAATACCAGTATTGCCAAAGACTGGAAAAGGCTTCAAGCCCCCGCAAAGTTTTCTTTCCAGGCCTGAAAGTTCGGCGAATGGATTTTGCATCATGTTACTTCTCCCACAAAGATTCAGCAGGGTTTGTTTTCTACTACAGTTACTTCCATACAAAGCACTGAGGTGAAAAGAGGCAGAAGCTACATATCTAAGATTATATCTAAGATTATATCTAAGGAATAGTTGTAAATGAAAAGGATGAGGAAATCCTGTATTTTTTTTTAAGCAAACCTTCTTATTTATATTACTTAAGTGGAAAACGGAGATTTGAAAAAGGAGAACAGGCTGATAGTATTTCTAATCCACTTTCCTTGTAGACTTTTTCCCCACACCATTCATTAAGCACCATGACAACAGAGCTGGACGGAGAAGAAGAAATCATGGATTTGTTTTTAAAATAAATTAAAAAATAACTAAAAAAAATCCAGAGATGCTGAAAAACTAACTGAATTATTTCTATGCAAAGCAGTGTCTGGACAGAGAAATTCAGCTTCCGGAGATATCCTGGAGATGTGATTCACTGCAGCTGTGTTGCTTTTCACCCTAAAATAACTGGTAGAGTCTTAAGACTTGAAAGACAATTAACTGAAAAGACCATGTAACATTCTAAAACCAAATACTATCATATATGTATTACTGTAGAACTAAAGTTAACCTCAAACAGTCACTTCTAGAATGGAGATTTAATCAACTGAACCAGGAAGAATAAAAAAGGATAAGACTGAAAGAAAAGAGAAGTATTATTGAATTATAACCTCAAGAATCTGACACCCTGCAACGAACATAAAATTAAAAAAGACAGGTAACTAAAAAAAAACCTACACTAGAAGAAAATAAAGCAAGCCACTGAGGTCATCTTTGCAAAACTGCCCAATCCATTAAACTAGATCTCTCCTTTCCTGGAAAGATTGTATTTGAAAAATTACTTTTTATAATTTTATTCTTAATTTTCTTAAAGGATACTTACTTATTGTTAATATGACGTGTTTCTTTTAAAAATATTTAATTTTTTTGGCTATTACAAATTCATTTGTGGCAGAAAAACACAGATGAAGAGAAAAGCAGGAATTTTACATTCATGAACTTGCTAATGTTTTTAAACACACATGCTCTTTGTCATACACATAGTCCAAGTAAAACTTGTTTACAAGGGTTCATCTTTACCATTTTGAGACACGTAAAACACACAACAAATTTTGCTGCTACAGCTGAATTACCTTCCTCTGGCATGCTTCCTTTTTCGCTGTTAGTGCCTTTTTCTATGAGGTAGTATTATTACCCACTAGAGATGACTTTTTTTAAAAAAGGGATGTGATAGTGACCCACAAATAGAAGATTCATTTGGGTATGAACCTCTTCAGCCACGTAGCTTACATGATAGAAGTTCAGAGACGTGAAATTACTACTTTTCAGAAGAGTCCCCTTTCTAAGTTTACAAAAACGGTTTTTTGTTTTCAGACCACATTCATCATGTCCCTCCAAGAGAGAAACCAGATACAACGTGGCTTTCGCTCAGGTAAGTATGCAAACAAGGAACTATTGTAACCACAGTGATGGTGAGAGTTTCTTCAGACAGATACACGGGCAGGGCTGGCAGAAGAGCCGTCAGGAGAAACTGAACCAGGACAGAATACAACGCCTGCTGCCAAATCCTGGCACGTTAATCCTCAATGAAGAAAATCTTCTCTCGGACAGATCTACAACCTGGCATCTTTCCCAAAACAGGAGTAGAAGAATTTGCCCGTAATCCTTTGACTGAACTGCGTACCTTGTGGTGCAGGTAGCGATGCATGAAATTCGTGTGGACTAACAGAACCTTACCTGCCTGTCACCAAAGCTGTCATCGCCTGTTTGCATTTCAAGTCAGACGCTCACAAACATAAACGCTGCACGTGGAATAGCTGGCCTGCCACAGCAGATCTGGACTGCAGTCTAATACCCGTGCAAGCTTCTCAACAAACCGAAGACACGCTATTGCATGAAATCAATTTAGACATTTGTTTCAGCCGAGTTCTTCTGTCCACTTCAGCTTTTCCAATTCATCAGTTTATTATCGTGGGGTTTTTTTTCCAAACTCCCAAATATCTTCCAGTTACAGCAAGACACAGGGAAGTGACTCAAGAGTCAGACTAGCATCATATGTGTAACCACAGCTTTCCA
Organism: Trogon surrucura; assembly: GCA_020746105.1. Taxonomy (NCBI): domain Eukaryota; kingdom Metazoa; phylum Chordata; class Aves; order Trogoniformes; family Trogonidae; genus Trogon; species Trogon surrucura. Next base: position 2,353,645 of record CM036620.1, on the reverse strand, counting down.
TAACTGTAGAAGAGCTGCACCTCCTGCCCACAACGAGTTTTACCTTCCCTTATTTTGCATCACAATGCAAAAATTTTGGCCAGGATCAAATAACACAGATAACACTGAACGTGCAACCTCTAAACTTGTGAGACTGCATAAGAGAGCTTTTTCAGAGATTCAGCGTCTCATTTTGAAGTGTGGTATGTTTTTTCTCAGTTTATGATTGCTATTGAAATGAAGGAGATGATTCTTTCCCAGGCATGAACAAAACATTCAATGAGATTACTAGTTTTTCTGACAACAACTTTTAAGAACATACATGGGCATAGAGGAACGAGATGGACAGAAGTCCCAGGTACAGCAAATATTCTTGAGAGAGGTATCTTTGGCACAGAATTCATCAGCTAAGAAACTCAGATACAAGCCCTTAGAGATCAAGGTACCTATTTGTTCCTACTGTTTCTGAAGCAAGGAAACAGACACACCCTACCCAACGCAAATATTTTTTTTTTGCTTTACATGAACACTTGAGTAGAAAACATACAGCTCTGGAAATAAAAGCAGCAGAGGTTTCTGCATCCACCTATCTTTTCTACAGAAGAACAGAAATTCAAACACAAAATAAAACAGGACAAAATAAGCATCTCAGTAAAAACACCACTAACTCTACTGACATTGGTCTGTCTCATTTTGCAACGCATGCTGTTAGATGAAATCCTTCTGCAAGTCTCAAAAAGTCATGAGCAGTACTGGAAATAACTCCTCCTACACACTGCTCAAAAAACCCCCAAACACCTGGCACACATAGCTCATTGGTGGCAGAGCAATAGCTCAAAGAAGATGAGAACAGTACATGTTGCTTTAGGAGATCTATCAGGATATTATATCTTGCAGTAGAACTAGAAGGGAGCACCATGGTACAGACAAATAGTCCCACCTGGAGATATCTGCATTTGACTTCTCAGACCTGCTATTTGTTTTTATTATGCTGTATTTTCACTCAATTTTCTCAAGTGCTGTCTACTGCATAAAGCAATTAAATGTTCCTACCGATATTGGGATGCTTCAAGAGACGACAGATTCTAGCTTCTCTCTCCAGTTTCTGGTGATCTGCAACAAAGGAAAGCACAGCAGTTCCTTTTAGTATGAAAATTAACATAGTTCAGTGTATTTGCTTTACAGAAGCAAAAAAAAATTGTGATCTTTAAAAAATAACCTCCTTTATTTAGATCCATTAAGATTTTACATTCCAACTGTTTGTAATATTGAATTACGTTCCCGCATCCAACCGCTTCTTTGGTGGAATACCACAGGTAGCTCCATTAGAAAAATCAAGCTGCCCATTTATCGGGGAGAACAGGAAACATTCATGCCACAACCTGTAATTATCAGGTAATAAACTACATCACAACATTAATCACAATAAGGACAATGTGAACTTACAGCATTGCCTCAAATCCTACCTGTTGACTGCTTTAATGATACCTAGTGCGGCAGGTACACAGTTTGACACGTGGCAGCCACCCGCACAGGGTGCCACCACACAATACCGCACTATAAAAACGCCCAGTAACTAATGACCAGCAGTAATTATTCTCCCAGCAGGGCTAATCTCTCTCTCAGGCTGATTATTCTTTAACCGGAAGATACTCTGAACATGTAGGCCCAGGTGTACCATCTGTTTGATTCTTTTTAACCTTTGGGTAGAGTAGCAGGGTAGCTCTGAACCTGTACACTTCCGGAGATAAAATACTACTGCATGCATCAAGCTCCATTTGACTTAAGATTTTTGGTTTTTTTTTTTTTTATGTAGTACACTTTTATAATACTTGCTCCAAACACCACCATTTATAGTATGACATCTGCTGCATTTTGGTTAACATTAATACAATACTTACATAATATATGAGAGTGTTGGGGGCTTGCATCAATTATTTATACTGGAAATACCAGAAGGACTTCAGATACGTCAAACTGCCTACTGTGAGGCAGTATAAAACACACACAGGCAATTCAGGTAATAAAATACGTAATTTGGAGTTAGGAAAAACAGCCATCTACTACTGCCTACTGTAATCCCAACAGTCTTCTAGTCCATTTATCCTCACTTTCTGCAACATAACTTCTATGGCTGCTAACAATACTAAGCTTTTGTCAGGAGGCAGGAAAGCAGCACACATTTGATCTTGTAAGACTGGCTAAAATTAATTTATCAAAATTACAAGAGAAATAAACTGTAAGATGTTCTTGGAGACGAGGCTCTTTTGCTATTATTTTAAGTAGTTCCAATTTGATACCCAAGGACATAATAACCAATCCTTCATATAGCCTCAAACTCCAACTATCACACAAGTAACTCGAGTTGTGCTATTTCTGCAGTCCTAATTGTCCACATGATGTTTGAGAACACTCTTCACAACTGGAAGGGGAAATTCTTACTGTCCTTCCACCCTATGCAAACAGTAGTCCACTTACTGAATGAAATAACCAGCATTTAAAGAACACAAAAAGTTTATTCGACAAAAGAATATTAGGCAAAATACCACAGTGAGAATTAAGAAGTTTGTAACGGTAACTTCTACAAATCTATTACGGCATTTGTTTTGTCTTGTAATACCATCAGTGTTATTAGATTATCTTTGCAAGCCACTAAATCTTGGTTTGACATCACAGTCTATCAGATAAGAGTCATAAAAGAGTTAAAGAAGAACCCACACTGAAAATACCTCCTCTTTGGTGCCTGAACACAGGAGTGGGTTCCTGACACCCTCCTTTTAGCTAGCGCTCACCTCCACGAATTGCCTCAGCACTCCTCGTTTCACCTTTCTCTTCTGCTGGGGAGTCCTAATGTTGCTCCACAATCCAGAAGCTTCTCCTTCCTAAATCAGCCAAGCGGCAGCAGGAAGGTGTGCAGCCAAATCTACCCAGCGGGCAGTTACCAGGCTCTGTGGAAAGTGCCCTTCCAGTTCTACTTCTTCCCATCAAGGGAAGTTAATCTAACCACAGATTAGCAGAGTCACCTTGAATGTGGAAATACTGATTTCTACACAATGTTCTTAGAAACTCGGGCAGGATACCAAAGTTTATACACATAGACCATGCACATACATAAAAAAAAGATGAAAACAAGCAGTAACTGCGATCAGATTGCTCGGAGAAATCATTTTTTTTGCAGAAATATAAGCAGCATTTGTACAGGGTCTCTTCATGAATCAAGAGGGAATCTAAATCAGAGAAGCACTGACTGCAAGAATAAAGAGAAGAAATTCTATTTGGTCTGAAGGTTAAGGAAACATCAAAGTATCTTGGACACAGTTGTCAGTTACACTTAACTGCTACAATAACAAAAAAACCAAAAATATGAGGACATTGCTAATATATGATGCAAATATAAATATAAAGGCACATTACTTTCATGTCCTCTGAAAGTAACAGAAATTTCCAAACTCAAATAATGATAAAGTGGTCACTGATTCAGTATTAGAGTTTACAGCCACACAGAGTTCTGCTGCTATAGCATTTGCGTCTATAATAAAGGGAAAGAACAGTTGCTATGCAAAATATCAGCCTTTAGAACTATTAAAAAATAAATACAGAAACTTAAAGCAAATATACTTGCTCAGAGAAATCCAAGTATTGGGGTTTTACATTGCAAATCTAACTTGTTGACAAGAAAAAAAATACCAATTTATTAAAAAATAAGGACTACCCTGAAATATGCCTGAATTAATGAATCATTTTTGAAAGCAAATACCATGTAGGTTATGCATGGTTAAATATCAATTAAGAGAAAGGAGCTCTCCTGTACATTTTCCCCTCTGTTAGGGATGTTAGTCTCATATTTTTTTCATATTTAGAAAACACACAAATAAACCACATAAAAAGCTAGCAGTTTTCATTCAGATCATACCAAGCAAGACTTCACTTTTTAATACAACGTTCTTTGCCAAAAGAACAGTTTCCGAGACTCTCTGAAACCCATAGGTGTATGTGGCATAATTCAGTTTGCTTTCTCCATAATAATTGTACTCTTTCAAAAAAAGTATGTGAACATTAAATTCTAAGATTTACTATGACGCAACTTCACTAAGCCTCAAATCTTCCAAAATGATACCTTTGGAAAATACAACTGTTCGGAATGTAAAAACTATGCTCCAATCGAAATGTGGTGCTTTAACCCTTCAGTATAATTATTATGTGTCACAATAATTGCATGGTAAGGTTCATTCTGATAACATTAACAAATTAACAAGTTTAAGAAAAGTTCCTATGGATGACAACTTTTAGAGACAATAATTTAGCATCAGATTAAAGGAAATCAGTTAAAAGGAAATAAAAAAAGCTCAATCCTTACTGTAAAGCATCGAAGTAATTCGATACATATGTTTGAAAGAACTGTAACAAGAGATTTTAAATAAAATGTAAAAAGTAAATTCATGTCTAAAATTGTTAGCACTTAAGTTTTTAGAGCACTTATTTTAACCTGGAGGGAAAACAAGGAAGGAAACTTCACTACTTCCCAGAAGCGTAGTTTCTGAGCTAGTCTCCACTTGCCAAACGAGCCACTATAATCCTCTGTGAGGTACACAAGACTATGCCACTTGCATGAGAAAATTTGTCAGCTTAACCCTCTTCTGTGTTTAATTTGGAAAAAAAAGTTAATTTTAAATTTCAGAATTTCAAAATAAAACAGATGTTTAATAAATCTGCAAGGTAAGCTCAAAGTACTTCTGTAAACTTAAATCTTCCACTGAGGTTTTACGTACAGATTTTCAATCTCCGTTGCAGCAAGTTTGAAACACAAACGCCGACATCTCCAGTTACAGCACCGTAATGCCCATCAGCTTCGGCTGTAACTTAATCACGGGCTGACCAACGGCCATGTTATACACAGAGCACAAGGAGATGACCTGAAACGCAAACTAAACTAAGCTTGTTTTAGAAGAAAGATGGAAATGCAATCAGGGTCTCCAGGGGGGGTGGGGGGGAAGGAGAAAAAAAATCAAGAGACTAGTGGTCATGGATCTCTGGTGCACTACTAGCACTACTTTAAAAGGCTATTCTGTACCACTTCCATCTAGATTTACATGACTAGGCAGCACAGCCAGAAACCTGGAAGGTGTCTGAGAGTCTTCTATGAAGCGCTAAATACATCCTATGTCGACTCTTCAGGAATAACAGAGATATAATAAAGCACTTCATCTCCAACTTTGAATACAAACGTTTGACATTTCATTGCTATTAATTGCTATACAGCAGCTTCTGAACTGACACCATATATGATAAATTTCTCACATTCACTAAACATTTTCACTGGCTGTTTAACTGTTATCACACTACGCCAAAGAGCGCTCTGAACCCACAGAGCAGGCAGGGACCACCTCGCTATCTAGAGTACTAACCTGTACCATGCACAATGAACACGATCACAAATGTTCCTCCTGCTCTGGTGGACAGACAGTAAATTGAACAAGATGGAAAAAAGAGATGAGTAAACATTAGTTCACAATTTACTAGGTGAAACAAACTCTCAAATGACAGAGCATAAACTAGATGGAGCCCTTTTATTTAACAGAGAACAACTTATTGAGTCTAAACCCGCAAGATTCTGGCAGCCTTTGGCTCCCGCTGATGTCACTGAGATTTTAGCATCAACTGCATAAGAAAATAAAGGGTATCTGCACATGTTCATGTACTGAAATATTGTGGAATTACAGCCACTGTAATTGAACAACATCATTTATTCAACTACATTAATTCTTCTTGTGTACTAACTTCGTATCACTAACATGCCAGAGCTAGTATATTTCTCCGGAAAAAAAAATACATTTCCCTCACGCATTAATAAATTGATACCATTTCTTCGAGATGAAGCTTCACATTGTAAGGCCTGCCAATTAAAAGTACCAGGTGAGTACGATCATTACTCAAACTTTCAGCTTACGTGTCAAAGCAAGGACACGCTCCCCCGTCATATGCCCACAGAACTCAGGCAGAGGCAGCGGTGTCTGTGGAGCCTGCGTCAGGCTGTGCCGTACAACAAGAGGATAATTCACAAAACAATCACCTCCTAGTGAAAGGATAAGTAGCACGTCATGCTGAGATAGGGTTAATATTCAGCTCTCAATTACAGCCATATAAGTGGGCTCAAATAACAGAGTCAAACATTTTCAGGTATGAAGATAGGTTCAATTATTATTGCATGATTTAAGAACAGTAACTGTGCTACTGATTTTTGTAGATCACAATAAAAAAATCTTACTCATGCTGCTGGGTGCGCTACAATAAATACCCATCGAGTCAGGGATTTTAGCTCACGGTACAGTTCAGAAGATGACAGTTGCATTTCCAAAGAAATAAAGTAATCCTTAGCTTGTTAGAGGAGCATACGAAACCTTCTGAGTAGGTCTGCTATATGTAAGTTTGTTTGGGGGGGAATCAAATGCAAATTTAACCTTGTGGGGTACCCCAGAAAATGCCTTTAAAGACCACGCATTTCTTCTACGTGTTTCAGGCAATATTGTTTTCCTTCCTTCCTCCGTTCATCCTATGTACAAGTACATCCAACTGCAAATGCTGTAAGTAAATATCTATTTCTGTTACCCTGTTTTCAGACAGGTTTCAATTACTGGTGATCTGAAGGTGAATGTCAAAGGGCAGGCCAAACCGAAATACTTTGGGCACTCAGCTCCCAAACATGTGGAGCACAGGAAGGTGTGCCACCACACCAAGAGTTCTGTACGAAAGAAGCGTCCTGCCATGAAACTACCCAGAAGGCAGCAAAATCCCACAAATTCTAAGAAAGTCTGGGAAAGCACCTAGCATAAAAACTTCAAACTACAAAAGCATGAGAGGAAAAGCTCCAGTAAAAAATAAATTCAATACTAGGTCACTTTGTAAAACTAAAAAGTTAATTCCTCTATTTTTGACACTGCATAATTCATCAGCCTAAACTGTGTTCACCTGTAAGTAAGAAAAGGGAAAAATTATTACCAGTAAGTGGAAGCCAAGCTTTGAAGTCAAGTGTATAATAAAAAGGGAAAATGCAGCTACATTTATACACATGCTTCCTTTGCTCTCATTTAATTACCTATATTTGATTACAAACAGGTTTCCTGCACTGTCTACATAAGAATCAGCAAGAAAATTAAAAGAAAAATCCAAATAAGAAGCTCAGAAAGCAGCAAAGCAAATGCAGAAGAAGGAATGCTCTGTGAAGTCTAGATTATTTTATTAAAGCAGGTCACTGTGAACAATGGCATCCATCACAGCAACAGCCTGTTATCAAGATTGGAAAAAGATCACTGCCCCTGAAACCCTGATACAATCAGCAAGAAGGTGGCAATGAGAATAATGCAGTTTTAATAGTGGAAAAAATCTTGCAGCCAGCTACAAATAACTTTAATGTGATGTGTAGTCAAGAAAAAAACCAGAAAAAAATCTAATGCACTGAACCGTGAAAAATTCAGCCTTTACAATAACTGATGATACAAAATTTTTTGAAACCTGAAACAGAATATGGATGTGTAAAGTTTGGGGAATTGACTGACTGTACGAATGTGAAGACTTGAACTAATCCCAGTTCACATGACAACGCTCTAATAGACCAAAATCTCGTATTACAACTTATGATGTCTGCATCACAAACTTAGACTGAGTGTACAAAGTTTGTATTAGGTAGGCAAATAAATTGTTTAAATAGTATCAAAGTTTACCTTCTTACAAAACTTAGATACATAGACTATACCTATTTCTTGCATTAACTCACAATTAAACTCATAATATAATTACAGAGGGATACAATTACTGCCTTCAGCATAAATCTCACTGGCACCAATCTTAACCCAAAGTGCAGATCCCACATAACCACCCAAACTGAGTTTATGACCATCACAGAAACCAGTAGTAACTTTATGTTTTTCCTGACATTATTATTAGAGACTGCAGCCCACAGCAAGCATTCTGAAGTGCATCTCCCCAGTGGTAACTTTCATATCTTTAGTCCCTTTCATTGTCCGTACATTTCTTTTTTTCCCCAGTAGTGACTGGATATATTACTATTTAGCACGAGACAATGTATGTTTTCTCACACAGCTTGTTTAATCTTTCTGAGGATGGTCTCTACAAACTGGTTCCTACTCTGTGCAATACAGTTAAACACTTCTCGCCTTAGAGAGCTGGATGAAAACAAGGAGGCTCTGCAGACTGCACCGCAGCACGCCTTAAAGCCGACCTCAGACCATCTTAGCCCTGTTACATTCCTCCACAGAAATGAGAAGGTGACTGCAGAGATTTTGACAATTATATGCACTAGAACGCTGGTGTACTGTCTTTTTAGTACCAGTATTCTTTCGACCAAAAAAAGATTTTCTTTTGCTCACTCTCCTTCACAGAAAAACAAAGCTCCTGTTAGACAGAAATCTTGTGATGCATTAAAATGTCTCTCTTTGTGCTTTTTTTTGGTTTCTATTAGAATTTAAAACTTTATTGTCACAGAAGGTAACCTCTGCACCTAAAATCTCACTAGAATAAGCTCTCCTATCTCAACAGAGATCAAGAAACTATTCCCTGAGACAAAAGGTGCTTACGGTCTTTGAACTGATAGTGAGCCAAGCTTCAGAGAGCTTTGAGCCTGCTTAGGAGATGAAACTTAAGCCCTGCTCCACATAAATTCTAGGCAGTTCAATTGCCAGGTAGGATCTAACCACCCAACCTTTTAGCAGTTTCTGGGCTGCACAAAGGCATATTTAACACTTGATAATATTTAGGCAGGTAGGTTTGAATGGGAATTGTCATGGGCAGGTTATGAGGGCAATGCAACTTTCCCCTCCCACCACTCTGGCTTTTTCAACTTCTCTTAAAACTATATAGAGCACAATGAAGCATTCTAGGTATCAAGGAATGCAAATATTTGTGATTTAAGTATATATTGTGGAAGAAGAATAGTGTTGCAACAGAGACTTGCTTTAAGTCCAGGAATGTGGTTTATACACCATCTAACTGCATGAAAAAAAACATTTTTAAACTCTCTCTGAGGAAATAGTAAGGCTCTGGAAACAGTCCAGTTCTATTTCTTAGAACTGACAATTTCTGTAGGCTGAAGTCATTACTGGGGACCAACAATATTACTAAGCCCTTGACTGAGCTGGTTCTTAGAAAGAATAACTGATAGACCTTTGGCAATTTGCAGCCCAGACATTTTTGGCCTGTAAGATAAAACAAGAACCACATATGTTCATATGACACTATATCATGCAGCCCTTCCAATTTTCCATTACTGAGTTCATGCTGCAGAAGTGCTCAGGGAGAAACCTCACTTACCCCCTCCACTACTCCTAAAGAACGTAAATGCCAGCGAATACAGCCCTTTAATTCCCAAAAGCACTTCTCAAAATGAACACTCTAGCATTCACTACCTGCTTCTGGGGAAATATGTGAGGACACAGCCTTGGCTTACTCCTCTTTTCATAGTATTTATAGTGAAGAAAGTGGGACATTCTTATAATAAAAAATTACAGACACTGCGAGTACTCATCTGACCCACCCCTGCTAATGTTTCCTGAACAGAAGCACACACCAGGTGTTCATTGTTATAAAGACATCTTCTCCATGGATACCCAGGTCCGTAATGGGGACAAGTATGCAACAACAATAGCAGAGCCAATTCTTTTATTAGGTCATTGGTCAAAAGCATCAACAGACCAGAAACCAGGGCACAAGAGTATGCCTCCAGTTATTGCTGTGGCTGTCTTCACATACATGCTTCTGTTCCATCAGGCTTCTGAGTATTAAGGAAAAGCAAAGTATATTAATCCAAGATGCTTTGTAAAATAATGCATAAAACCCACACCTGTTTGATTTTTCATTTCTGCCCCAGGGCACGAAGAAAACAAAAGGCACATTTGTGCTCAGCTGTGAAAGCCGCCAACAACAGCACTTTTCAGTTGGCTAATGTTCCTGCAGGGCTTTCTTCCACTTCCCACCCACTTGCTATGTTAATATTTTAGCACTCATAGTGTGTGTGAACTTGATAAACAGACGCAGAGACTTCATTCCTACCTACAAAGCACAGACAACAGAGTCAGAGACGGTACAAGTGTCTTCAGGGCACTTGATCAAGACACTTTAGCCCTGATTTCTGTGACAGCTACGGCCAAAAAAAAAGTGCAGGATATTGTTTGTTTGTAGCACCAGGGTTGAAATTGAGGGGCACATGATTTACTTCAAAGTGAGATGACAAAAGGAGTAAAGAGAACACATGATGCAACAGCAAAGCACGGAGCCAAGATCTTACTTTTTTATATGATTTGCGTTTAATCATGTCCAAAATGAACAGAAAGAAGAGACCACCACAATGACCCTAAGAATACAGGATAGAATTTGTTCACATATTGGGAACCTTTAAACAGTTCTTAAAAGCATGCATTCACACGGTACTGAGTTCAAGATAATAAATCCTTTGCTTTTTTCCTCCTTTTATACTCTAATTCGCCATGGATTTAAACAGCCAGCTGGTGATTCACTTGCTTCAGTCTTCTGAGAGAAGTGACTTAAAAAAGAAGAGCATTAGTCAAAGTCTCTAACTGCTGCCTGGTCCCAGCAAGCCACGCTGGCACAAGTGAGGACAACTTTAAACAACAGTCCCCAGAGAACAAAAAGGAGTTACTGTTTGTATGCATTTTGCCTATTTCTTGGTTAAATACTCTCATCACGGGTTAAAGAAAATAGATGTTCACTTTTAAAAATAATATATATTTATGGTTTACATATTACACAAAACATAGGTCAAATATTTTATAGTCATTTTACATATCTATAGCCTGTATTTTATAAACAGTACATCCACGGAAACTGAGGCATGTGCTGTAAAACTCTTCAGTGCCAGTGTAAACAGAAAGGCCCTGAGAGCCAGTAAGTGCAAGTTTTATCACCTAGTCACCAACGACTGTTTGCCAACCGATCCTCTCCTGACATTTAACTCTGTTTACGTTGTCTCATCATCTCTATTTCAGCGCTTTTATTTGGATCTTCTGTCCAGTGTTGCATCTTGTACCATCTCTATAATATATCTTCATGCAAGACTTACATTTGCCTTAACAGAACAACCTTTTCATCCTGAATCTTCTCCTTGCTACCTCTTTTCTGTCCCTACACTAGTATATTTTCCCTTGTGACTCAAATGTGCAAATTCTTATAACCGATGGTCAGCCAAATCTTCTTCAACCCTTCCCCTTTTTGGAACATGATTTGTTTTTGGCAACAACTCTATGAGAAAGACCTGAACTATGATATTTCAAAGCACATCAGTAAGTCTTCTTTTGAGACTGACCACTTTTGTCCCGTATTGCCTCAGTTTCCCACTTGCGGCTGGAACGCTGTCAATTCACGCAGTGCAGCTTTGCAGAACTCTTCTCTCCCCTCAGCTGGCACCTCCAACAAGCTGCTCCCCACCACTTGCACCAGTTGATCTCCCTGGAGTTGCTCGAGTTGCCACTTTTTGCATGACGTTTTATATAGTAGGTTTCCAAAGCTCTTGACGTTGCGTCCTTGCAGCCCTTTGCTCTCCGCATTTTCCCCCTTTACCTCTAAACAAATGGACACCCTTCATCTTGCACGATGGGAACTCTTCCTTTACTTCACCGCCCTCCTTTCATTTTTGGTTCGCAATTTCAGACTCTATGCCCTGTAGCTCTATTTTTTTTTCCCCCTCCATGTCTGCTGAGTGCATATAGTATCCCTCCTTTTGCCCCACATTTTATTTTCTGCTGGTTTAATTTTTTTTTAGGCTTCTCAGGCACGATTCATATTTGAGGAGTTCAGACACTAAACATGACAAGTTATATTCCAGAATATGTAAGATCACTCCACTAACTCTGAGCAGGAGTTCAGGCAGAGCACACATGTAAGCAGATGCAAAGCACTCAGACTGCTTTAGTGCAGTTCACCACAGCCAAACGGCAGCTTCCATTTTTCAGATTTTACAGAGGAGTAAGTAACAATTCGGCAACCGGAGTTTCAAGGTGCTTACCACCTCTTGGCATTGTACAATTTGAGAGGTGTGGAGAACGAGTTTAAAGGAGAGCAATTTGAAGAAAATTCTAAATGTCTCATACACTGAGCTTCTGAAACTAAAAGTGAAATCATCCGTAATGACAAAATGCTGCTGAATCAGCACTTGGGTTTCATGAAGTATGTCTGAAAGCCTTTCTACACAGCCCCTTGCACTAGCAGGTGTGAACGCTGTACCGTGTGCTCACAAAAATCACAGACTGGTTTCCTGATTCAGTCAGAACTGCCTGAAGTAGGAGTGTGTGCAGCACAAGTGAGTCAGCACAAGTGAGTTAGCACGTACGGCAAACGGAAACGACAGCTTCATCCCACGCGGGACACACTTCAGACTTGGTGAGCAGCTTAAAAATGACTGGCTGATGGCCTTGTTACACTAAGTGTAGAGGTTTTATTTCCCAGTCCGACGTTCTAACAAGCCAAAACGGAGTCAGTCTGCAAAACGCGAAATCCTTGAGTACTTGCTCCCACGTATTTTCACATACCCTCTTTATAACACCAACACTGAAAAACAGTGTTATGTAACTGCTCCTGAATGAATTGCTCTAAACCCTATTTAGGGATTTATTTTTTTTTCCCTGTTTCTTAACTCATTTTCTTCAGAAGGTTGAAGCAATTTGCAGAAAACAACAGTATTTGGAAAATAATTCTCCGGAACGGAAAGTAAGTTCAGAAAAATACATCTTATATAAGAGATGCCTGGAATTTCAGGCATCAGCTCAGCAGTCTAATAAGCGCTAAAGCATCTGCTTGCCCTCAAATACTTCACTGGAGAGGGATGGGCTTAAGTGCATACTTGAATGCCTTGCTGAACTCCAGTCCTACAGACCCCATCTTAAAGAGCAACAGTTCAACTCATTAAATCCATTAAGAGCATTATCAACTCTGAACATATTTTATTGGACAACTAAAATTTTGAAGGCAACTTCAAGTATCTAGGTCTCTAATATTATGCTGAGACATACATGAGACATACTCATTTTCCCTCCAAATGTTGATAAAACAATATTATCTAAGAGTAAAAACAAAAAGCAGCCTACTATAAACCCCAAACCCACCGTCAGCTACAGCAGTAAGTAAACTACAGTAGCAAATGCTTTTTTTAATGTGAAATAAATTATGACCTAGTGACTGACTGAAGCTAATTTTGATATAAATGAGTAATTGCTATATGCAGACACCAAGTCATGATGACTGCCTAGGATATCCACTTGGCTTGGATAGACGTAAGTTACTGATTTTGAAGCTGCTGCAAACAACAACTGAACTCTGACATTAAATTCTTCGCTTTGGCAATGTTTATTTTTAGAAAGCACATCAATGATCACCATCTTTTGCCTTGATGTCATTTCAAGAACAAGGTACTGCATTAATTATTTGCGAGGGAGAAACTTTTTATTTTTTAACAGAAGATGACCAGTGAGGATGTAGAGTTCACTGATAGCTTAGGGATGATAGAGTATTCCATTTTTAGCATAAAGGGGGGGGGAAAAAAAGTGGTAAGAGGCAGAAATTCCATTGTGCAGAAAAAGTCAACAACTTTTATTGCTAACATTTCCTGTAGTTACTGTTACTTTAAAACTAAACATTGCACATGACTTACTCTACCAGAGAATAAGAGCTTCTTTTATATAAATCCACTTAAAATCACTGACATTTATCTTAATAAAAGCTTGTGGACTTTAACCCCCTAGGAGGAAACAACTGTATGAGTAGAACCAAGTCCAAAAAGAACAAAAACAATGGTTTGGCAACTATCACGATGACTCAGAGGAAATTTATTAAGCACATCAAAGCCAAAGCTTTTCATAACAAAAAGAAATACTAAGAATACAGAAGCACATGCCTACAGGAATATTTCTTCAAAAACAACAGCAGGCTGTACTAGTACTACAGGACTAGTAAATATCCTAAAGACTACATCTCACTATTAAGCAAACAGTAGGTCATAAGCAGGTGTTTATTTCTATATGACCCACAAAACGCTAAAACAATAACTAAAAGAAATCAAAATGAGGTTCCACATTAAACAGTAATTAGATTATCTTCCACCCATTAACTTATTTTAAAAGAAGTGGTTTATGACTAGCCCACCATAATAGGTTTCCTTCTGCTCTTCAAGTTGGTCTTTGCCCCTAAGAAACCTCCTCCTCAAACACCATGTGTGTGAATAGGTCTTAAGCACCTGAAGATTTATATTACAGCAATCTTTGATACCAGGATTCAGATGCCACGACCTGCAAGCTACATGAGTAGGGTGTTATTCTGAAAGCGGATCATTTTGACATTTTTAGATTCACTTCCTTGTAACTCAATTCTCTGAGTTTGCAAAAGCAATTTTTTTAAAAAAAATTAGTCTTGCAAACACACTACTAAAAGACATTACCCAAATGAAGTCTGTTCTCATTAAAAATAAAAATCTCAGAGGGTTACTGTTAGGTACCACCACAGTAACTTCAGTTATCACTAACTAGTGAATCCTTTATTGAAGGTCAGGGATCTAATTTATATTAGTGAAGAGTTTTAACAGATGCCTTATTCTTTCAGTTTGATTTTCTAACAATAATGCAAAACCACTGTCGGTGACTGAATCCTGAAAACACAAAAGTCTCTAATGCTTCAAACAAAAGATAAATGCCCGAACCATCCAAGTGTTTTGCCTCCTAAATCCTAACTTGACTTGTTTCACTAAAATGTCTCAACAGCTTGCCTGATTCAACAGTTGCCATCATTTCATTCTTTCTACAGAAGCTGAATGAAGATCTTCCCAGGCAAGCAAGTTTGAGGCTTCTTTTTTTTTTAATAAAGATAAGAATTAAAAGGATTTTTTTTTTAAATGCAACAAATAGAGGTAAAAGTCAACATTATCAGGAATTTAATCTTTCGCTTTTGACAAATTTCTGGGGGTTACTGTGTAAACAAGCTCTCCTGCTTAACTGTGTCTCCGTGTCATGCGTTATAACCAAAAGATCATAAAAGGAAATGCAAGTATATTAGAAATCCTGGATCAAATTAAGCCATTGCACCTTGAATCCTGATTGCAGATGCAGTTTATTCTGAAGCTGCTAGCCTTTTCCCTAGCCATTGAGCTTCTTGGGAAACACTATGAAACTGGGTTATCTCTCTGCTGGCAAAATGAACAGGGTAAGTAAAGCATTCTGCATCTCCGGAAAATAAAAAGATCCCAGCCTACACAGAACACAAGAGAGAAACAGAAACTGCAGGAAAGCTGTCAAAAGGAGAAAAATGCAATAATCCTATTACATAAAAGAACACTTAATGCATTTCAGTTTCTCAAAGTGTCAGGTTCATTCCCGGTACAACTTCAGCATTAAAGATAGGATGAATCTTCTAAAATCATACACAGTTTTCAGGGATAAACCAAATGCAGATGATGGGTCAATCCAGACAATGAATGTTTATCCCTTTTTTTCTGTAAAGAAAGACTCCAGGGAAGGTAGTCTAATATTCCAGAGTCCAAATGCTGACACAGTGACTAAATATTGCCTACGTGAAAGGGTAAAATTGAAGTATCATTGATACTAGACATAAGAAAGGGTAAAAGTGGAATATTTTAAAAGGTAATCATTGCACAGGATTTTACTGATATTACAAAAGACAACAAGAAAATAATCAGTAGAATTGGCAAATCAGTGAATTTGATCACCTTGGTGATTTAAAGAAAATAAGTATAAATATATATTTACAACAACATGATTTGTTCAAAATATCCACACCATCACATTAAGAATTTTATTATTCTGATCAGAGATAGCATGTTTGAGGTGTTCTGTTGCCAAACACTGATCAATGATGCAAGTATGTTTTCGAAAAAAACAGAGCACAAGGCCCTAGGAAAAAAACCCCAAACATCCATGACCCCCTCCCAGAAAATGCAGCCCAAACCACATCTAAACAACAATGTAATTCAGAGTCTAATGGAAGAATTTCAACATCCTCATCAGAAAAACTCTCAACTAGATAAAAGTTATTTCCAACAAGAAAAAAAATTGTGTTTTGTTCAATTCCCATTCCACTAAATATCAGCCTCTGGTACTGCCATTGTTTTTTCAAGTATCCGCTGCATATCTGAAAAAGTTATTTACTGGAAATAGTTTAATTTATTAATGTTATGTATCGCTATTATTAAACAACAAAATTTAATGTTGTTTCCATGGTACAGCTGAATATTCTACTTATCATACACCCTTCTTCATTAACTGAATCTACTGTAGAAAAAACACCTTTTACTTCTGGAACAGAAGTCAGGCAACTAGAGGGGGTAAAATAACCCAGCCTCCAGTTGTATTATTTAATTAAAGCTGCCATTTCTAATTAAATTGCTGGCAAAGCGCTGGGGAAATAGTACCACTGTTATACAAAATTTATAAAACAGAAATTCATTACTCATCCACTGTATTTGCCCACAGCCCTTTCAGCTAATTCCAAGGGCTCACAGCGAGTATGCGTGCTGAACAGCTCTGGGAGATGGAAGGCTTTGTAGGTCAGCACAGAAAAAGGAACCACAGCCCTTGCACTCCTAAAATATCCACGAGAACTGACAAAGCAAGCACCAGTAATGCATAAAAGCAAATCTCGGCTTGACAAGTGATAGGACAACAGGAAATGGCCTCAGATTGCACCAGGGGAGATTCGCATTGGACATGAGGAGAAATTTCCTCAAAAGGGTTGTTAAGAACTGGAATAGGGATGGTGGAGTCGCCATCCCTATAGGTATTTAGAAAACACGTAGATGTGGTGCTTAGGGACACAATTTAGTGGAACTGGCAATGTTAGGTTCGATTCAAGCACCTTAAGGTCTTTTCTAACCTGAACAATTCTGTAATTCAGTGAAAGGCTGTAAGAGTTGGGAGTGTTCAGGCTAGAGAAGCAGCAGTTCAGGGATAATTCTCCAGACTATGTTGATTTTTGGCACTTGCAGTTGCACCTACTGAGTACAGCATGCAACGATATCAGCCACAAATATAGCTGACCAGATTTTCCTCTGGAATGCACCCCCTTTTTGCTCCTTAGGCAACATCAAGGGAAAAGTGTCTGCAAAGAAGCAGAAAATTTTTCTTTTAAAAAGAGAGGTCTCTGTTTCAATCTTTGCTCCAAACATTCACTTAAATGACTACATCGGTGATGAGCAAGTCATATATTGAGGAAGCATTGGTATGCTGTGCACCATCAGTCTAGCCCCGATACACTGTAAGTTAGCTGTCTATCTTTAATGCGCACTAGGGCTAAAGCCGCTTTCACAATTAGCAAGCCCTAAATAGTTTCCTTGCACCACCCTTTCACTTCTGCATAACGAGTAGGACAAGCTCGCTTACACCATGCAGCAGACTGGAGTGACAGTGCCATGGAAAACATGATTCTCAATTGCCTAACTTTCACATTCTTAAAGTCTGATTCATAAACTGTATTGCTGCTCAACTGTGGGCAAAGCTGTTACACACCATGTATGAACACAATCGCCTCCAGTCTTCATCCACCCAGCTCCCACGTGTACAATAATGCAAGTAGAATCTGTGCTAGGCAAGTAAAATGCGAAGAAATTAACCGTGCCTGGAGGTACGGTAGGGCTCCAAAATTGTGATTATCACTGGAAATACTGGAATCACAACTACATCCTCCACAGTGTCCAGTATCTGCACACTCCTGAATTTGGTCCCGAACCAAAGACGAACACTCTTCAAAACATCAATTTTGTAACATTAAAGATTGTGAGGAACTTGTACTTGGAAAATAGGCACCTCAGTAAACACACAAAGACGGGACACTCGCATCCTTCCTTGGCAGAGCGCCAGGCACCGTAGTCATTACTCTGGGACAACTCTCACTGACGGAACTGGTCCACAGCCCACAAATTATGAGTCACGCTACAAAAATTTGGCTCCTGGAGTTGTTTCCCATCTAATTAAAAATCACTCAAACATCCTACAATCTGGCTTTTACCATAACAATATCAATATGTGCTTTTGCTGCCAGAAGACTATTCAGCACCACAAACTGGCTCCAGAGGTAGCACATGCACGTATACTGAGACACAAAAAATCATCTATTTTGTTACCTCTTTCCTCAGGAGACCTAGTTACAAGCAGCCAAAAACCAAGCTGCTGTGTTTCAGTTGGGTTTGGGTTTTTTTTTTTAAGGATCAATTGAAGCAGCAGTAGCACAGTGTAAAAGAAACACATATGCACAAATTAAACTGTTTCCCTGTATTCTCAGGTAGCCTAAAAGATTTACTGAACATTGCTTGCCTTCACTTTTTCCTCCCACAGGGTTTGTAAAATACCTTCTGTTGCCTTTTATTTTTAATTGGATGTTTTGAAGCAATGTTTAGTTTATTTATCTTTATTGGCTTTATTTCTGCTTTAAATCTCTTGAGAATATCCTCAGTTGCTACTTCTGCTTTTCAAATGTAGTCCACAGACATCAGTGAAGATCTGGTACCTTTTAGGCATACAGGAATAGGACAATATACTACACGAAGATTTTGCTCTCGCAAAGAAGATTTCTTGGGTTTGTCTCTTTAAGCAACCTTGTGGGTCAGGCTACAACCAAAGCCAGACTGAATGTCACATAAGATCAGCAGATGGCTGCTAAAATGAAGTTAAAGTTTCTTCAGCCTGCACTAACCACCAAGAAAAGAGAGCTGAAAATTTTTAGTATTATTGCCTTGATCTTTAAAAAAAGAAATAAAAAACTGAGTCATCATCAGAAATGAAAAGTAAAAAAACATTTCTGTGGAGAATAAAACTAACCCAATCATTTATCTATAATCTAAAGACAAAAGACTTAAAAAACCACCACACTCTTAAAATCCCAAGTTAATAGAGGTTTTATTTACAAGACAATGTGCTTATTGAGACAGCCTTGCCTTAAAAACAGATTAGTGTCCTGCTATTTAAAATCTATTTTCTGTGCTACCAGAGAACTAACTGAAACTAATTAAAATCCCATTCCATGAACATTTCCTGCTTAATGGTAAAAACAGAACAAACTAAAACCTGCAAAAAAACCCAAAGGCGTGAGGACGCTGTGCAAGGTACAGGAACACAAGCTGATAGTTACCCTTTCTGTTCCAAATCCACGATTATGGTTCCAGTCCTTACGCTGGCAAGTGGTAGCTGAAGGTCCACGAGGCTGGCTGAAGCCACTGGCACTCAGCGATGATTTGTTCCAAGTAGTCTTACTTAAAAATTACTGGTTTTTGAAACACGCCTAGCTGAGGAGAGAGGAAAACTGCCAGCTATGCTATTTCTACTGAAATGTCTAGCTTAAGAGAACTAGCTAAAACATTGCAAGAAGTCGGGGAGACTTCTTTTAGCACTGACATATCTTAATTTCTGTGGACAGCAGGCACATGAACAGTGTTAATGATTCTCATGTCCGAGATAGAAGCTGGTAACAGATTGGTGTATATAGTGCCAGCACTGAAGGCCAACAAGAAGATACCGAGCGGACAAGTAGTGACTTCGCAGCTAGGCTCTAAATGCCATTCTTCAGACATCTAAAGATCTAGAGGCAAGAAACTGACTCTTCTATTGCTAGCGTATATCTCACTGTGGAGCATAAACATTTCTCATCATCTGTGATATCCAAATAACACCACTAACCTAATTCTAAATACTAGCCACTGCTATATTTCCTTCAAGGTTTTGGCCATAGACGCTCTCATTCCTGTTCCCAGTCAAGCTGGCATTGAAATGGTCACACTGTGAGCTGGAAGAGAAACGATGCCAGCATGCAAAAATATTTAAGTATTGTCACTTGACTAAAAGAAACGTTTGTGTTTCACCTCTGCAAGGGCCTTGGAAGAATAGCAGAAATAGTTCTGCCAGGCTTTCAGAGATACTCCAGATACTGTTTCTGTCACTGTTTATGGACCGTTATAGGCCAGCAAATCACAGTCTATACAGTGAAAGAGCCCAAAGTCTAGTGAAAAGGCCACTAAAATTTACTGTGCAGTTTCACAGCAAAAGAGGTTTAAATATACAGAAGTTAAGCTTGTCTGTTGGGTTACAAAGCATTTTGTTGTACAAACCATTTGTAACCAAACTGACTCGCTTTCTGTACTTGTGTGAATAGCCTGATGTCCTATACCAGGAAGGAGTCACAATCAACTTCATTACTTTCTAATTTTTCTGCAAAAGAGAGTTCAGGAAAAGCTCTCTCTCAAAAGGAGAAAGATATTTCTTATTCGGGTCCTGGTTTCTCAAGATGAAATGTGAAAATACTATCATATTATCAGCAATCAGCAAGCTATACCGATAGCTGTTACGTGAAATGACAGATTTTGAATGCAACATTTGCATTTTCCTTTTAATTCCCAAGCTGGAACAGGTTTATATAAAGCAAAGCACAATTCTGTATCCCATTCCTAAGGCAGAAAAAACTATTTGGTCGTAACATCTTTTTCTTTCCATAGTGAAATTTTCCTGGGTTCAACCCCTGCCCCCCGTCTCATTTATTTATTTTTTAGTATGGGATGCCACTCTCTCAGAAAGCAATGGACATAGACATCTAGTCATTTGTACTTCGTAACAATTAACTAGAGGAAAAAAAAGGTCCAATTTGAAAATATTCTCCTGTTTCCAGTGCATTTTAAAACATCACAGTGATGTAGCTATGAAGCAGCAAGAGATATGGAATTTGCAAAGAAGAAATGACTGAGCACGGGTCGTTAACTCCAATGTCAGAAGCAGGCAAAAAAAGGCAAAAGCAAACCACAGACACGTTAAGAGCAGAGAGAATACAAACAAACCGAAAAAGCGCCTGACTGCAGTGCTCAAGTGCTAAGCACTGAATGGCTTCCACTTCACCTATGCACCTCAAGCTAGAGCTGAAGCAGTCTTAAAAGAAGAGTATTTTCAGGAATTACAGATTCTGTATCCACTCTAAAAGCGGACTTTTCATTGTATAAGCTTAAATACTCCCAAGTGCCTGCAGTGAAAGAGATACTTTCCAGTTATCTGCCCCCAGGCTGGCAACTTGTTACTAAACCCATCCCACAACTTAAAAGAGTTCACTGATAGCAAAATCCACAAATCCACTTAGCTGGACTTAAGAACAACATAACTCTGTTTTGACCATCTGGTATAGCAAGTTTTCCAGCTGTGGTAAAATTGGTTTTCTTGTCCCAGCTAATAGTGTTGAACAACCCTTTTTGGAGTCAGGCTTCAGGGCTAACGTAATCTATGTGTAAGTATAACCAAGAAACGCGCTTCCTACCCAAATATTGCAGAGACTTGACCAAAATTAATTACGGATAATAAAATCCAGACTACTTTTTCAAACTTTAAAATCACTTCATATGAATAACTTTAGAAATGCATTAAGAACAGCAGAAAGCTACAAACACAGATAATTATAATTCCTTCAATGTGTAGCATGCAGTGAAACATCTCAGCCTCTTCTCATCTTGAAAAGATCTGCAACAGCTTTTGACTCAGTTCACTGGCAAACATGAAAAGAATACCTCAATCATAAAGAAATTGAAGGTAAAAACCTGGGATTATAAATGTATGTATATAAAAAAATAAAAAGGAGACACACACAAACATTTCCTCCCACCCTCACATCACTGTTTTCACAGCATAGTAGATGTGCATGGCAACACACAACCTTATATAAAGAAAGGCCAGGCTATTAAGAATTTAAACAAGCAAGACTTCTCCCAGGGAAATTAATCTATAAAAACTCCAGCAAAAATTTAAAATAGAAAGAACATTTGCAAAGCTAAATTATTTCAGCGACACAAACACACGAAGACTCCCTATGGCACTAAGTGGACCTTTAAAAAATACATTAATTCAAGGGCATTTTCAGCAATGCTAGTGTAAATGCAGTTTTGGTCATGCTGTGACATTACTTTGCTACTTGTTTAATTTTTTGCAATAAAAAAAATGCTTTTCCCTAAGCAGCAACTTTTGATATATGATTTAAGTAAGTCCGTACCACTTTTAACATTGGAGTTTCCATACTTAAGGTCTCTGACTGTAATATTCATAGATGTGTGAAGTCTGCAATAAAATGCAAAATTTTCCAACTTCAGTGATTTATAAGCCTGAATTCAGAAACAGTGCTCCTGAAAAGAGGGATTTTACAGCTTCAGGTATAAGCAAGAAGTGTTTGAAGAAGCTGCCACCCACCATCTGCAGTTTTAGCAACTCATCTTTTCAGAATAAGAGACGTTTTTATTTTTATCCACTTAGTATCTTCGATTGATTATGAAAATTAGCAGCTTGGCTGCAAGTAGCACATTACTTAAACGTGCAATTGCTTTGCCAAAAAGCAAAACAAAAATGTGTTAATGAGGCTCGTGTTTTCAGCGGCTAGATACTCAGAGGAAAGTTTTAGTGCACTAAGAGGCTGAAACAGTAGCACTGAAATACTTCAGTAGGACTTACAAGCTCTCACAGTTTGAAGCATCATGCAAATGAAACTAAAAAAGAATCCAGGAAATCAATAGCCACAGCCCTTGCTGAGCACTCCAAGACAGAAAACACATATGCTCCTGAGTTCCCAGGGCAGAAACCCACTATCATTTATGGTAAGGGAGGCAGCCAAATACCTATGACAGCCGAGTCTCATTTAAAAAATAACTGAATCTTTATATTTTACTCCAGGACACAGTATTTTAGGCAAGTTAGTATTTTGCAAGAGATCCTTGAAACCCAACACTCACTACTTCTGAAATCACATGAGAAAGAGTTAAGAAAATAGCACCATCAACTGCATGTAAAAATCCTACCAGTTTCAGAATCCTTACGTATCCCTGTTTATCTTAGGTTATGCCACCTCTCATGCTCTCTTCCTTCTGATCCTTCCGTATCACAGGCTGCTTTAAAGTTTCTACTCTGCTCTTGCCAAATCTTCAAGTGAGCCTCAAAATTTTCATTCCCAAAACCAAGTTTTTTCCAATCCGGTGTTTTATTACTTCATATCTACCCATGCAAATTTCAGGATGAAAAAGTGCAGAAGGAAAGGAGGCTGCTCTTTTTCTTACTGTTTTGAGGGGTCCCTCATGTTCTTTACCATAATCACTTAATGGTTCCAGAAAGGAACTGTTCAGCTTCCCTCCACTCCCACAACATTTTCGCTGTCACTGAACACCATATAGAATTTAGTCTGCAGGGCAGCTAAAAACACATTATGAAAAGCATATGATGTACATTACAGTCAGTGAAGGTTCACAGAAAAAACAGTTCTTCACAGAGGCACAGTAACACATCGTACCTTCAAGGTAACACTTGGCGGTGTATTTAAGTGCTCACTTAGGGACTCACACACAATTCAAGTTTTATTTATAAATCTAAGAGTTAATAGCACGCATCACTTCAAAACTTGTAACAGATCAACTTTCAGTCACAAGTACAGGCATTTACAGGGAGCTCTTCTCAAGGTAAAAATCTAGAAAGGAGAGCAAGTACTTAGAAAACCACTGCATCTCTACATAAAGGGCACGCTGGGCAAGTGTCTATTTATGCAATCCAGTATGTGTCCCTTGACTCTCACAAATACTGCAAACACAGCTGAGAGATTTTTGAACCTGACTATTGCTGACAAGAAAAATTAGAATCTCAACACTGAAGAAAATAAGTCATATATTCAGAAAACTAAATTTGGATTTTAGGGTCTAACATTATGCTCAAAATTGAAAGAGCCAATTAACAAATTCAAGATTTAATGCCAGAAATAAGGCATTCAAGTCAGCAGTTACCTGTGTTAAGTATAATCAGGATAACTTAGTAGCATAACAATGCTGATATCACAGCACATGTTATTTTATGGCTTTGATCCTACTTTGAGAAGAGTTTTATAAAAACCATGGAACAAAAGAACTTGCATTCCTTCGGCTTCTATATCCACGCAGTCTTTGCAGAACAATTAATATTGTTCTGAAATGCAATCTTGTCTCAGAATTCAAAAATCAAGTTGTATTATTACCAAGAACAAAGCTTCAGCAAACAAAATCGTGTCTTTATATTTCCCCCTGCAAACAACACTCTCAGGTGCAACTGACTCCTTATAAAGTAAGGAATTGGGCCACTATCTGTACTGTTGCTGTACATAAGAAAACCAGAGATGAGAAGCTTTAAACCTAATTCCTTGCAGCAAAAACGGAAGTGTAAACCAGCAGAGAGATATTACTGTCCCTTGAAATCGCATTCTTGATGAACAAGCCTTGTGCAAAACTGACTAATGCTAACCAAATTACTGACCAACTTACGTGCTCAGGGTGAGTTATGAACCCCAAATGCCCCTTTGAACAATCTGAAGCACTAAGCACAGAGTCTGAGAGAGCTGTAGGGTTCCTCACTTCAGGGGTTGCGGAAGCTACCGAATACAGACATTTCTGCAACATTGTTCGACTCTTAAGCAAGACCAAAAACTGAAAGACATTCAGAAGGCCTGACAACATGAGCCAAGAGGTTGAAGGATACCAAGAGTACACCCAATTCTCTTGGCCCACTACCATTCCGGAGAAATCAGAGATCAGTGCAATTACAAAAGATTTTATAAAACCATCGCCTACCAGCAAAGAACCCAGCAATGACAAACCACACAAAATCAAGCACAAACAGCACTAAAAGCTGCCAACAGCTCCAGAAGCAACTCTGGAAACAAATACCAGAGAATTCTGCCCAGGGATCATCCCGTCTACATTATCAACATCACAAACACTTAGAACAACCTCATCAAATCTGTTAAAACCTCAGCTCATAACTCTCAATATAAGGTTTGTGATGCTTCCAGGTGAGTTAATTAAGCCAGGCTGCAAATAAAACATTGGGCACCAAATAAAACTGTCCATGCTCAGCCCATATGTAGGGGCTAAACTACAGCAGTTTTTCTGTCACCCAGTGACCCCTCCCAGTCAAGAAGGCAGAAATCAGGAAAAGCAGACAAGATCCCTGGGTTGAAATGAAAACAGATTCAGTTAAACAGCAAGATAACATCAATATTAACGCTAATAAAAATATAAAAAGTTAATACCAAACCCAGTGAATCTGCAGTGGTCACAGGCAGTCCTCAGGACAAGACTGGTAAGTGATCTCCTTCACAGATGGAGGGAAGCAGGAAAAGGAACAGGAGAAACTACCACAGCCTCACCGTAAAGTGAGAGTAATGACTATGGGATGGGATGCACCTGTAGCCAGCTGGAGGCAGCTGCCCTGGCTTTCACCTCTCCCAGCTGACTCCCATCTGCTGATGGGCTGCACACCATGGCCAGGCTGGGATTCTACCCCAGCAAAACCAGTACACAACAAATATTCATAGTATGGATTCAGATACAGGTCTTACAAAGAGTTAACAGCTTGCTCTGCCTCACCAGAATGTTAGTCTTCAGAGAGCTTGCTAGGGCGGCTCTAAGATGATGTCTAAGGGCTGGACTATTATTCACCACAATACAACAGTAGAAGAACAGCAAAAAAAGAAGTCAGAGACTGCTATCAGTAAGGAGTCATCTTCCTGATGTATGGAATACCTCAGCTATGAGTGGCCTTGCAAAATAAGAAATTAATTTAAACGAGAAACTTTCTGTGTCACACTTTGAACTAATACGCATTTTCTCAAAAAAATACCACTAGCAGCAAATTTATGACCAGTTGCACCATGAAGGACTCGAGCTGAGGTACAAAAAGAGTTTATTTAGCATGTAACAAATGAGAAGTGTGTGGCTGGATATACATGTATGTATACAGTTTTGCCTTGGAAATTCCCCTTGTAAAATAATGCAGCAACTCCAACAACGATGTCTGTTTTTATTTAAAAAATACTAAGACCAACATCCAACTGGAACAAAACGTGCTTCTTATTCATTTGTTTAGGGCAAAATAGAGCAACCTACCAATCTACCAAAAAAGGTGTAAGGCTTAGCCAATTATAATTGGAAGTCAGAATGTTACTTAAGGTATGCTGCATTATGTCCTATCTCCAAAGCGAAAGAAAAACACTAGTAGAGGTATGATCAGTTGATGTGACTGTTTTAATTACAGATTTTATATATCTGTTTAATCAAACTATTCAAATCACTCTGCCAGAAGATGAAAGTGAACTACTAAATAGAGGAAGAAGGAGAATCTCTATCTCTAGTAGGAGGTGAAAAGATAAACAATTACAGATTAAAAATGAACTTCTAACAAAAGCATGTTGCACAATGTTGGCGGCACACCCCTCTGCAAGCCCACAGAAAGTGTTATGTGATAACAAGCAATCTGGACCAGAACCAGGCCAACAAGTGTTCAAAATACTGGAATTCTCCAGACAAAAGCTACCAAGACTCATAAAAAGGTCGTATACTCGCTGCATAAAAGGTAAGGTTGTTCTGACTGCACGTTCCAATTGTTTGCCTGAAGCAGCCACTATCTTACTGACCTGCATCCACCTGAATCCATAGAAAAATATGTAGAAAGTTGTCTGACATTTAGCAGTAACACCTCAGTAGGAGAGACTCAATAGAAGATGACTGTTTATGTACTACCTGGATTAACTGCAAATGGCCCAAGATCTGCCTTTCCTCTGGAGAGCCCTCTTGAATTCATACAGGAAAAAAAACCCACAACATTGCTGATCCTCTTCTAATTATCGTAAGATACTTGCAGGCTATTTGATAAATTGATCATTACAATTGCTAACATGAACTACAGAAACTAATCCTTCGCAATAACCTAATATTACTAAGAGATACCTACAAATGGCTGTTCATCAATCTAGCTAAATCCATCGTAGAGTTTCTCAGAACTTCAAAAAATTACACAGCTAAAACACTTCTGAGAAATTAATGATGTATGTTTGTATGCAGCTACAGAGATTAACCTAAGTGATCCACAAAATTACAATGAAGAAATTTATTGAGAGCTTTAGCATCACATAAACGTACTGTCACTGGTTAACTAAAACTCTGTTCCTAAAGCACTAATTAGGAGCCGTGGATCATATCACAGTTCGTAGTTCAGAAATGCCATTTTTGGATAAGTAAAAAATTAGAATTCACATTTAAACTAGAGGCGCTCCCCACCACCCCTTAAAAATATTTATTATACTGACACAAGCATTTATAATACTGGTAAAATGTCAGAGCATTGTTTGGATTAAAATCCAGTAGTTTGTACGTGTTTGAATCTCTGGGCTCATTTACACCATCTAAACAGTAAAGTTAAATGCTTACCCCTTCCAAGACCACAAAAATATTCCTCATTAACTATTTTACGGTGCAGGAAACTTCGGAAAATTTTAGAGCTATCCTTTCAGAGGTTCACAGTTTTTCTCCACCAGCAACCTACATTTCTGGAAGCGAAAACAGCAACTGGACACGAACAAGTTGCCTGCATGCCCAAACATGCCTGAAACTCATTCCTGTGCACAACTGGGCGCAGGCTGCTGGCTACTGCCTGAAGGGCATCCAGCTCAAGTGTACAAACTGCATTGCTTTTGTATGCAGCAGTTCATAGGTAATAATGGAGGGAATTAACTGCTGTATATAAATCTCAATTCTTGTATAAGCTTTCAGCCACATAAGCTCTACACTTAAGTTTTTAGAGTCGGCGGGTTTTTTTTCTTCATCTGAAAAATAATGTCAAGGTTTTCCTTGTTCATTTGGCACTTCTCATGCAAAAAAGTAATCTGTAACGCACTAAACCCAGTACATTGATCAGTATTTACCTTATTTACAGAATTAACACTTGTAATTCATAAAGCCAGGTGATCTGTGATTTGATTACACAATGCTGACTTTACGCAGTATGTATGTAACTAGACAATATTAAACAATTCATTTTCTTAATCATTCTCAACCTATCAGATGAGAGTTATACATAAAGTGGATGTTCGTTGTACATAAAGTGGAGACTACCACAAAGGAACTTAAGTTGACCTTCATGCAAGTGAAACAACTATGTAAAAACCAAATTAACAGGTTTACACAATGCAGAATCATCAAATGAAACAAATGAGTGCTTAGAATTCAGTTTAATTTAATTGCATTAGTAGTTTTTCTGGACAGCATTTTATTCATGTCCCCACTTGACATGTTCATTGCTATTTTAAATACAAACAAGCTTAGAGAAAACACATGGTAGTTATTGTTTGCTTTGACGTTGTTAAGCAACTGGAAGTTTATCAGGTTTCTACAGCCAATTAATTGTCCATTCTAACTTAGTAGAAAGCAAGATCAACAGGTCAAACCCTCAAATAGCTTTAAGCTCCATGCATAAGGCTTTGCTTGCTACTACCAAGAAGAACGCTGCTAACTCTCACAGGGGAAAAAGAACAAAACCACCTCACGCTTTTCTTGAGATTTCCCTCTACATTTGCATTTCAGCTTTTTTTTTTACAGCCCACCAGGCCAACCTAAGCTCTTCTGATGGAGGACTCTACCAACAGATCCAAACGGAAATAGCAACAGCTGATGTGAATTCACTACGTCATGCTGTACAAAAGCCAGTGCAGAGCACACATGAAAGAAATCGCTTTGCCTGATACCTCCGTAGCTGGAACTGCCTTATGTTAGCATGTGCCAGAGTGCCAGCTTTATAAGCTTTATTTTTACTCTGTTAAACCACTGAGAGAGAAGGGCCATCACTATACATAACACATTAGCCTAGCTTAGCAAAGCAAAGCAGTAACTAAGGTGTGTTTGTTTTAACAGGAACACATTGTACCTACATATGAGTAAACACACACCAGTCCACAGAACCCATCTTTATATTTTTTTCATGATTTTCAGAGACTATTACAACGAATTAGAGCAACATTTAAAAAAACACCACACATTGACATGACTTTTTTTTTTTAACTAGGTATTCCACTAGAAAAAAAACTAACCTCCACAGAATTAACCCAACAAGTAAAAACAGCCTGCAGTTAAACAAGAAGTATAGTGTTATCCCAAATATTTCTGATTTCACCAGATCCTGCATAGCTCTTCACATAATCCTCCAAACCTTTTTAATTTCCAAGTTTTATTTCTGAACCACTATAGAACTAAATGGGATAGCTAAGTTATCCAGTGTCACGAAACATCCTGAAAGGGCTACAGTGGAATTCACGCACAGAAGGACACTGAAGGTACAATTTAGGTGCAGCATGTAAGAGAGTAATGTAAAGTCACTGGTCCACAGTTAAACTAGTGTAAAATTAATAAAAGTTCTGACCCACCCTTAAATATTTGTTCATAGCGTAATAACATGAGATAACATCAACTACCTCTCACAGAAGATTTGAAGTTCAGCCCTTCACTTCTAGATTATTTCAGTAAACAGGTGACATTTAAACATGCTTACCTTTTTCAAACCCCATTTTCCATCCTCCCTATCCCCACTTTTATTTTCTTTACTATTAAAATACTAAGAGAATTTTGATTTCCATTTTCT
Organism: Trogon surrucura; assembly: GCA_020746105.1. Taxonomy (NCBI): domain Eukaryota; kingdom Metazoa; phylum Chordata; class Aves; order Trogoniformes; family Trogonidae; genus Trogon; species Trogon surrucura. The sequence continues at coordinate 2,324,210 of CM036620.1, read as the reverse complement.
CTCAGCAAAGAGAATACCAGGCTACAGTCTGACAGTTTGCTTAATGGGCTGGATACTGTATAGCTAGCACTTCTATTTAAAGACACATTTTTAATTGCCCACTGGTATCTTAATTCAACATATCTGCTGTTTGAGGTCATGTGTCAATGTTTTTGCTCATAGATCAAATTAGAGGGTTCAAAAAGTTTAATGGAATGCAGAAGAAGGGATTCCACAGTGAATAAAATTGTCAGTTCATCGATAACCATGAGATTTTACTCCTTGATCTTTTTTCTACTGGTTCAAAAAATACAAAATAAACCCCTGAATTTTAACAGAGAAAAATCAAGTGATACTCTGATGGCAATTAAACATTGCACATCCACGTACCTGAAAACTTTCCATCTACTATCTGATTATTGGTGAACTAAGGCTTCAGCACATCAGAATGCTCTCAAAAGGATGCTCACAGAAAGGCTGTATTTGGCTTCCAATGCACTGGGCGAGTCTAACTTGGGCTTTGGCAGCCTCAAACCTCTCTGACAATTCCCTGGTACAAACAGTTACATTGATTTTTTAGAAACGATACTCCACAGGCTTTCAAAAAGCCTTCTGATATCCCACTAAAGTAGACAGGTGTCATCTCTCCATCTGGGAGACCAGGAGAGATTGACACAGAGAGAGAAGGAAAGAGAATCTAAACCACAGAAGGGAAGAAGAGTGTCTTAGTGTCACCTTCTGTGAGTGATATACAGAAACGCTTTCATTGCAAAATCTTTAAAAAGTTGGAAGTCAACAGCTGAAGAAAAAACAAACATCATGGAGCAAAAGAATCTTAAAGGACTGGTCATGATTACTCCTACATAGTAGATAAACCCAACAGCAAAAGAAAATAGTGTAGATCCAAAGGAAAAACCCGACAAAAAATACTGTCAAAACCAAGTATTTCAAATATGGACTCAATGAAGACAACTTAAGTAACAAAAGGACTGGGAGGTCACACAAGGATTCAGAACACATTTAAACGTGGAGGACTTGAGCTCAAAAACCATTCCAGGAGCTGCCAAGAAAAAGTCTCTTGATCAGAAAAGGTTGCGTAAGTCAGGTTCATTCAGTATGAAAACTCTTTGGCTCTTCAGATGACTCTAGAAATTAGCAAATCAGTAAACAGTCGGTAGAGGGAACATGTTGAGAAACACTTTCATTAAGACGAGACTTGTTAAGGTAGCTTTGCTGATATCACAATATGATCACACCCAAAAGGGAGGGAAAAACCAAAACCCAACCCATTTCAAAGCAATAGTTACAATTTTTTAATTATGAACTATTATTAATATCTGGATAATTTTGTCAGCATTTGGCCAAGCTTTTGGGGAGCTGGAGGGACTTTTATATTTACTTACTTTTTAAATAATGATATCATCTTGCCATTCAGCCTGAACAGTTGCTAGCACTGAATGTATAGAGTAGTAACAGGGCAAAAATGCCTAAGAAATCTAAAAGTGTAAATATGATCTATTCAAATAAAGCAAAAAAAGGAGTATGGAAGACAAATTGTAAGAAAAAGCCAGAAGCATATTCATCAAAAAATCTAGAAGCTTCTCCTCCAAGTTTAAAAGGAGTCAACAACTCATTCTGCATAGACAGCAAAGAATGTTCCTCTTCAGAATTTTATCCAGTTCCTCCACAGTATGTGAGAACTACAACGTTTCCCATTCACTCTCCTCCATGAGCAGTTCAGTAAGATTTTGGTTCACAATTTAGGCAAAAGATAAACAAGTTTCTTGAGGAAGTTTCTAAATTGCTCATTTGCCTCTAGAAGATCTTTTTTTTTTTTTTGTGCTGCGTTTTTGGTTTTGTTTCTTTTTCCCCTACAACAAAGGGAAAGCCCCCTCTTCCAAAACACAGGAGTTTGCCAAATGTGTTTCACTGCACTTCCCAAATTTTCAAAACTTCACAAATATTTTCACCTCTCAACTTGCTCAGAAAAGGTTCTACTTCACCCAGTTATCCCAAAATCAGCTTTTCTGTCTTATCCATGTTAAAATTTGTGAAGATTACAAGTTGCTCACAGAGATAGCTCGCTTCATTTACAAGTAGAAAATGTACAGTTATTTTACATCAACTCACTAGTCATTCTTTGAAGTTATTCTATTACCCAGTGGCGATGTGTCATTCTAATTGAAATTACTGAGTCCAAGACTGCTTCTTTAACAGTGAAGAGCTTTATAAACAGACTGCACACTGGGAATTGTAAAAGCACATAAAATTATTTACCAGGTAGCATCACTGCAGCCTTTCTTACAAGACTGCTTTTAAAACAAGTTAAGTGGCAATGACGTTTTTGCTTTTGGCAAAAGACAAAATGTATTTCCTAGTTTTGGCAGAAAGTTAAGAGCAGCTAGGACAGACTCCTTAAAACAACCTAATATTACTAGCTTAGTAATTGCTGTAGGAACAGTTTATGCACAGAAGTAATAGCTGAAGAACAGGAGATGTGTACATCTGTGCAGTAACTAATGATAGCTTACAGGCATACTTAAGTATGGAAGGAAGAGTAGCCTAAATATTTAATGTGGAAATGACCTTAGGCTACATCAGAGAATTCTCAATGAAAATCCAAGTGATAATTTCTGCTTTTCAGTTAAGCAGCCTTCTCGGAGATTGTTCTTCTTATCTTTTATATGCACTTTTTACTGTTTGTCTAAAAAACTTCATTTGATTTGAATGTAACAAGCCATCTTTTCAAAGAGTTTCTTGTGAAAGAATGGTGTGTATACATAAACATATACTAGGGAAGCTAGTAAGGAAGTATATACTAGGTAAGCAGAAAACATCTTCATGCTACAATCTGCCTCCTAGAATGGATGTGGTTTTGTGAGTAATTCTGTGCAGCACAAAGACATTTTCTATCCCTTGAAGGTTGATTCCGTGGTGTCATGGCAAAGTATCTTAAGGAAAGTGAAATAACTAGTACGCTTTCACGCTTTCCAACATCATAAGCAAAAAACTCATGGTATTGTTCCATGCTCGCTCCATCTGTTGGCTCTTTCCTCGTGCTGCATTTTCTTTATGTTCACAAGCCACCTCTGTCTCATGTAGAATACAGAAATGTAGAAAAAAGGGATGAGAAAACCCTACCAGGGCTATTGCTCATGAGAAACAAATCTTCCACAGCATTCTATACACACATGTTGCAAAACTGAAAGACACCATATAGCTGAATTGCCTTAGTCAAATCAGCCTTATTAAAAAGCTATACAAAGATACATTTTAGCCCTCTAAGAAGGCATACGTTAATGCTATACCTATAAATATCTCGAGGGAATAGTTGTGAAGGCCAAGGCCTGTGCAGGGCAACTAAGGAGCTTATGAGACAGAGATAATCCCTTCAGGAACATGCAAAGACATTGAGAAAGGTGAACAAGCATTACAAGATCGGTATTTCACGAAGAACATGTGGCACCTCTGTAGCAGTACATTTGGAAACGAGGAACCATGGCAGGCGTCCTACATCACACTTTCATTAAGGGGAGCTCAACTTGGTAATCTCCTCCACTTGACACCTTCTTCACTAAGAGTAATTGTGTCACAAATCTCACTGTAAACAGGAATACATCATTCCCGTACAAGCACGGCTCGTTTCTCAAACAATTACTTTGCAGCAATTAAGCTGCACATTATTCCCTGACTCTCAAGAAAAATGCGTTAAGAAATAATACTGTTTAAAGAACACAGTACAAGTCTTATGGTCGTATGATCAAATGGTCATTTTAAAGACTGTGTCAAATCTGAACAAAATTAGGAAAAAAAGCAACACAACCTTTTACCGTTCATCACCATTACCCTTCCCCCTGTGAAAAAAAAAAAAATAATTTTAACATCAATTACTCCTAGTTTTTCACAGTGTTGTTAATATTGATCAAAGCAGTTCATCCTCTGAGTCTTAAGATGCTGGATCTTGCCCTAGGCTATTTTTAGTCAAGTAATACCATGAAAATTATTACATTTAGAGAGTATTTTATTATGTCTGTATGAAACGTATGTATGAAAATGAAGACAGGCTAATGCAGTATTACATGGGCACTAGAAGCAGTTAAGTTCTGAAGATAAAAAACTTTTAATCATTTGGGTTTCAAATATCTCAGAGTAAAACAGAAGCCTACATTTCCCCTCTGCGAGTCATTAAAACTCAGAAAGACTAATCCAAAACAATACATTATGTACTACATCTTAGCCCTTTCGAATTTTTGATGGATTTTACATAATAGTTTATAAGCAAAGCTTATAGCGATTGTCACGTTTTGTGCAGCAAGAGAAAATATCACTCATCATATCACTGTAGAAGACCCTTAACATGCAACAGGCAGAGTACAAGCAAGGTGCCAAACACACATGGTTTGTTAACTTGTTAAACACTGCACTACTGTTAAAAATCTCTCAGTCCGATTCCCAGTGCTACCTGCAAAGAATTTCAGCCTCTCTATACCCCAAAAGGAGAGGCATGAAAGAGACTTATAGGAGTGTAACAGGAAAACGGTTTAAGCGAACCAGTAATCAGTTTATAGCTGGCACAGACAGTTCACGGAACAGCACACAGAAACGCCAACTAACCCACGTTTAGAGCCAAGGACAGAAACCTCATTCTCTTCCTCCCCCTCACTAGCAAACATGACACATAGCTTTTTAGTTAAGGGCTACATTCGAATAAGATTTTCAGTACTATTAAAAAATAGTGAAAATGCTCAGTTCTACCACTAATTAATTGGACACTAATTTTCTTTGCATCTTGATTTTTATAGTAAAGAATTAATATCTATCAAGTCTAAATTACCCTGGTAATTGGGCTAATGTGTTACAGAGACACACAAACATACAAAATGTCACATTTGAAATTAACCATACTACTAACTGGCATTATCTGACAAATATATCACATACGCTAATTACCTGTGCTACTAATGGACATCTGCGTTTATTAGGACTACACAACCACTGCGCCAACCAAGATGATCATTATTTAGGTTTCAAATGGATTTTAAATTATCATTTAGCAGAGTATACAAACACAAGCAGACTTAAGGTATGTTTAGCCCATGGATTAAACAGAGGCTTCAAGATACAGAATTACTTATCATGCCACCACCTAAAGCTTCCTAAATAACAGTTTCACCACCTTACAATTTCATTTTTAACATAACGTAATATCAAATTTCACTAATACTAAAAGCCCTGTCACCAAAGTCTTTAGTAAAATGACAGTGTAGATCTTTTACTTGAAAGCCTTCTCTCCAAGCTGCTACTGAGTATCCCATCTACCAGAAGATTTCTATATTACTAGGATTCTGGGGCTGGGAGAGATTAGCTCTGACTCTTCACTTCAAAATTAAAATTCTTCACTGGAAAGCTCTACACAAACCATTAAACCAAGAGCCTTGCAGCAGGTATCTCAACAATCTAAAACCTAGTGTAGTTCAAGAAGTAGAAAATAGTACTTTTGTGGTCTAAGGATGATTGGCTGGATATAGACCAGATTTTTTTGTGGAGAAGTGTCAACTGGGACAATTATTTTTAATTTTATTGTTACATTAAATAAATCAGATGTCTCATTTCAAATCTATCAATGTGACCTCAACAATAAAAAACAACAACAGAAAAACTAGTCCATCGAACAGAGTGGCACGATTTACACTGGAAAAATCAAACTTCAGAGATCTACTCAAAGAATATCCACAGTGAACAGAACACTTACACTGACAAAAACTTCCCTCCCAGGAAAGGTCAACCAACTCCTAAAGAAATAAATACTTGTATTTAAGAGTAAACCAGATCTAAGTGAAACCGCCATTGCAACTACTGATTCCTGGAAGCTTATTACAGTTTGAGGTGCTATTTTAAATCTGTCAAGCAGGTTATGTACTAATCAAACAGCTATCTGTCAAGACTAGTTGTAAAACTGTTCTCCTAGGCTACGGTAGATATACACAACCCCGAGTATTCATTGGAGAAACAGCAGCAAGACAAACAGCACTTAGTGCTGGGCATAAAGGAGAATGAAAACGGAGTTTTGAACAGATTGTCTGAAAAATCTCTCTATAGTCAATTTACTGGAATGAGCGAATACACTCCACTAATCAGAACAGTCAAAGTTATCTTGATTTGGCTCACCATGGCCTGCACGAGTGGCAGCAGTGTTACACGTACATAAAATGTTTATGTCATACTCTGCAATTTTCCTGTCGGTTCCAGTGTTAGTGGGGATAAAACACTGACAGATTACATCTAGCGGTCACTTGCCGTGTAACGTCATTCCAAATCTAAAACACCTACAAGTTACATGCAGGTTTTTAGAAAGGAATGGAAACTGCAATTTCACAGACTGTCACCTGTCAATATTACAGCAGAGGTTTCAGGCACATGTTTTGACCAATTGAAACTTTCCTTGGATTCAGCAGGTGGTGGTGAATGGATCACCTATCCTATGCTTGGTTTGACACAGGATGAAGTGTTACAAACACACAAACAGAATTACTGACATCATTTCAATTATGTACTCTGTTTTTAAAAGACAAAAGCCAATTTTGAAATCGGTCCCCTCTATCGTGAATTTTTAGCTTGCCCAAGGACAAATCTCCAGTTCCTGATGGAATCGTTGGAGAATTACGCAAGGGTGTAAAATAAAATATCCTATTTCCTAAAAGAAACATCAGAAATCAAAAGTTGAAGCAAATACTTGGTCTTTTATTGTAATTTCTTTGGCAGAGGGTACAACAGAGCCATCTGCCATTTTAATAGTATTGCCTCCCCATCTGTCCTTGGCACTGTGCAATTGTATAAATCCAACACTTTGACAACTTATTCTTTTAAGTTAATTCTGCTGAGATAATGAGTCAGAAAACTGCAGTTCAGAGGAAGAATTATGGATCATTATGATTACATCAAGCAGAGCCCACCACAAGAGTAGGACGGAAATGCAGTACTAAGTGTTGCTCATGATGTAGGGATTAACACAGCAAAAAGCTGTCAGCGTAAGCAAACAAGTACCCTGCCCTAACCTTTGGCTCTACCAGACACGGGGATTAAGCTGAGGCTTAGAATACAAAGATCAGATAAGGAATGTTCATCACAGATTCTTCTCAGATTCCCACCTCACTCTGCTCCTGAAGCTTCACAGGTTTTTGTCACGGACGATTATTAAGACATTAAAAGAAGTTCTTAGTAAGGTGTTGCACACTTCAGCTTTCAAATTACCACCTCTGCAGTAGAGGAAAATGTAAGATTACAAGAAAACTACAGTTCCTGAACTTTTTTTTTGTTTTCAATCTGTTCTCACCAAACTGCTACAATGATTACTGTTTGCCATTTGTCAAAATACTAGAAGTTTCCATTTTAGACTTACTGATTAGTGGGGTGGGGTTTTTTTTGCCCTTTTGTTGACAGAAAACCAGTGACATTTGGGTAATGACAACAGACTCACACAAAAGTATTTTTTTTAATTTCAATGTCCAAGCACTTGGAAAGGATTGTAGATTCTTCAAAAAGTTTAGTCCTATCCCCAAAAAAAGATAAAAAACCCAAGCTGATTAAGGTTCCTGTCTCAACCAAATGCTATAAGCAGGCAATAAAACAGTAACTAAGTATTTTGGCCTTTGCACAGTTAACTATGAAGCTAAACGTTTCCAGCATCTTTAAAAATTGCTTTTCCTCTGCAAATTTCCAAGTCAATTAAAGGAAGAACATTACAAGTACTCAAACCAACTCTGAGAACTTGATGACAGGTTTGACAACACAGCTCACTCCTGCACAGCCTTTGATTTTTATATTAGGCAAGGAAGCACAGTCATTAAGGAAAACTTCAACTGCATTTGCGATTCTTGTCACTCAACAATCCACTGCAGAATATAAATTTATTTAATGCCAATCTAGCTAAAGTAGTAGCAGACCATTTTATTCAGCTGCTTCATAGAAAGTCTCATGAAAATAGGAAGAATCTTCCCACATCAATAAGGTATCACTGTAAAGATACAATTATAAGTTAACTACATCGCAAAGTCTTATTCTGATTTATATTTTGATGTGAGATCATTCAAAACAAACTTTTAACTGTTTACTGCTGAAAACTCTATTAGCAGCAGACATTTATTCTTCATGTATTTTTTCTGGCAGATATTGCACACACAAGGTAAACAGAAGAGCCCCTGGTACACCAACAGATCCCTGCTGGCACACCACATAGTATTTTTACATAATTACAGATAAGTTAAAACAGAAATTCAGAAAGCTGAACTAAAATCAAAGCAGCAAGGATTTCTGCTAGGAATATAATTAAAGAGATTTTTTTTTCCAATCACAACTGAGATAATTCAGTAGCTGTGTGCTATGAAATGGAGATTCAGGAAGGTCGACTTCAGATATCTGAGCTTTGATGTGTTAGCTAAGATTTTTGAGGGGAACACCATTGCAGGACTAGGTCTCTACCTCTGCTCACAATCCCACAATTTTATTTTTTATACTGAATTTCCACTGTCTGCTGAACATTTAAAAGGTATGCAGAATATGCATCTGGTTCACTTGACTTACGCTGCTGAAGTCTGATAGTATTAACTTGGTATCACTGTAGGGTTCTATTATTTACAGGAGGAGTCAGTGCTAATTCTGAATTACCACAGACTTGTTTCATGCCCGTTTTTTGTATTTCAATACTAAAAACAAGTTGTCATCTGCCCCTCCCATCTCTCCTGTCCATAGAACTATGTCTTGCAGTTTGTAAAACCCTCTACAAGGGAATGTTACTCTCTTGGTAGGTATCTCCTTCTCTTCCTTCTTCCAAATGGGGGTGGATCCAGGACAGGGAGCAGGCAGGGAGAATTGTCAACGAATTACCAAAAAGTTACATCTGTCAATCAACCTACATATTTACAAGAGCAAGCAAGTTTAATGCTCCTTGCATTTAAATAAATACATCCCATATTTATGTAACTAGAAGCTCATACGTCTTCCCTGTTCAGGAAGTTTCTGCTGTCCCTTGTCATAGCTTCATGAAACAGCAGTTGTCTATAAACTAGAGTTTGAGAAACACAAAAAGAAGGGACCTCCAAGCCAAAAAAAAATTTTAAAAGGCTACATGACACAAGGTACTTGGGGAAAAAACCTCAAAAGGCATATTCAGCTAGTTAGGCATTTCTACACATGATATTTTATTGACTGCATCAGTCAATGACAATTAGTAACATTTTGAAAATGTGTCACTTCAGTGTGTGAATCACTACAACTTCTTTTTCAACAACGAATTAAGCTGCTGCAAGTACATTTGCACAGTTTTCATTTTCTTTAGCCATTTTGTTGAATAGATGAGCATGTGTGGTAGCAGAAACAAAAAAGTTGACACTCAACAGAAACTATTCTTAATTTAGCCTCATTTCACGGAGCTATTTTCACAGCAGTTTCCACTCGACCTTGCACAGAGGTGAGAGTAATAGCAGGCTGTAGAAAGCTGCTATGTCAGAAACTGAACATGCTTTGATGGAAAAACTGGTTTTTGACTTATGTCTCAAATATGCACCATCTTGACAAATCGTACCAAAAAAACCCCACAAAATGGAAAAAAAAAAAGGTTTCTACCTCCATTTATGCATATTAGTTCCTGGTTTGGTACAGTAAGTCCTCTAGGACATTACTCTGGGGAATTTTTCCAGACAAGGATCACTGCCTCCTGCAAGGCTCTGTTGGTTAAGATAGAGAAACAAAAAAAACCCGAACCATCTGTGGACTAGTAAAACTGGAGATTATCAAACTAACTTTGAAATTGGTAGGAAACTGGTAGAAGGGGTGACAAGAAATGTCACGATGAAGGGGAATACAGAAGTGAAATTATCAAAGAAGTTCCCTGAGTATCAGTTTCAGAATCGTTCAAATGAATCTGTAAATAAACACTGGGATTTACCAGACAAGATCCTCCTATGCAGACACAGGGCATCACTAAAGCCACTCGAGACCTCAGCTAATTTTATGGGGTTTTTCTTTTACTCATTTCCAATCCCCATTCCAAAGATCCATATATACATATATAAAATAAACTAGCTTAAAACATACATAAAGAAGAATGGCCATGACAATGGCAAGTCTATCATACCGGTGGAAACTAAAGGAAAACGGCTGTTAAAATAATGGAATCAAGATCATCCTTGATAAATACCCTGATGAAAGACAAAGAATTCTTTGAAGGACAACCCAGGAACGTGAATGTTGTATGAATAAATATCCATGAATAAGTGTAAATCATAAAAATCTTTGAGTGCAGTACTAAGAACTAAGGTCCTCAAAGTACCAGTTAATTTTAAGATAGAGTTTAATTACTGAATGAGATTGTTCAATTTAAGCTTATAGATGCTCAAATACTCTCTTATCCTGCAGAAGTTTGACAGTGGTTAATACTGTGATTTCCAAGTGGAAGGAATGAGTTTTAGCTAGATCCAATCTGTTACATGAAATTGGAACATTAAGAACAGTTCACTAAACAAACAAACAAAAAAATCTGACTCTAAATTTGACTTTGATTTTCAATATTAGTAAATGACAAATCCCTACCATTCAAGTCTGTAATATTAACATCTGTAATATTAACACACATCTCCTAGGAGGGTGGATGGACCACACATATGCAACTTATACTCTGGGAAAATTCATTTCATTAGTAAAGATGTTTTGACTAACATGGCATTGAAAGCAATTTACTACTTAATTTAGGTAGATAAATCACGTTAACCACAAATAAACAAAAATTTAAAGACACCAATTCTTGCCTTCATTACAAGTAAAATGACTTTAGTTAATAGACCTTTTAGCATGCAACATTTTCCTACAGCAAGCAAGCTGGCTGGGTGCACAGCAGCTCTGCCAAGCACTGCTGGATCTTTTTCTGCATCTAATGTGCGCATGTGCACACACGCACAGAATGCTACAACAGTGGCCTTTTTTTTCTTCCTTTCCCACCCAAAACACAACAACTCTGAAATACCATGAAGTGCTATAGGTATAAAATAAACGTCACTGGGTTTTGGAAGCTCTTCCATCCAGCACTGGTACACATCATCTTATAGATCTTGCACTTCTCTAGTATTGAAAGACTGCTGGAAGGCTTTAAATGAAAGAGTTGGCAACTAGAAGTGTTTTTAACATGCTAAAATTTACCAGAGTGATGACTATCAGCAAGAGCACCATGGAAAGATGATGAAATATGACACCACCTTTTGGGGTGGTGATACTAAAAGGCCTGGGGAAAAAAAACAAAATGAAATGGAACAAATGCCGCAGGGCATTTAGTGTTGTATAAATCAATGCAATTCTAACCAAAAATTCATAGTTGTCCATGCTGTGTAAAGAAAGCAAGTGCTAAACATTCTACCTTACACCTGAGTTTATTTTGATTTATTTTTAAAAGCAGTACACAAAGTACAAAAAGCACCAAGATAAGCTTTCTTTTTTCATAGCAACAGTATTTCAGAAGCAACCAAAAAAATGTAGGTTCTGAAGATGGCTTTCTGTACTGAAATTTAAGTGCATCTTGGAGACACTTAAAATTTGTGACATCTTTATATACAGAAAGGTGGAAAACAAGTCTAAACCCAAGTTTTCACGTGCAAAGTTCAGTGGGACCTGAAGCCACCCCGAAGGACAAAGGTCATTCACCCTACACTACAAAATGCTCCCTGCAAGGCAGTATCACAGCAACAGAACTGCGTGCATACTGCACGATATTTTAACTGAATAGACAATATTTCTTCTGAAGTATTTGAATAACAAAAGCTAAATGAGTAAGGATCCAAAAGAAATCTTTCAATATGGTGATTATTTATTCTAATGAGTGATAGCCTATTAACACCAGTCCTGCAAGAAGTCTTCAAACTAAAATTGTTCCTAGGCACCAGCTTGCAATCAGCTATGCAATACAAATAACTGCAAGGCCTCCCTTGACCGATTCAATCACAAACCTATCTTTCCAAGAGGTTAACATTTAAATGAAAGTTTAGGCTTGGCAAATCCCATCAGATTGTCAAATATGGATATTATGTAGGAACCCCATCTGTTCATGCAGCAACATGAATACACAACGTGACTGTTGCTGCAACACTTGGATTCACATTGCAGAAACTTTACAAGTAAGCAGTTCCTGACTACAATTAAATCAGGAGCAAAGTTCTGAAAACGCATGCAACAGATTGCTAGCCACAAATACGAGCTTTGACACTCCCGAGTTTATGTTTCTCTTCCTCTCATGTCCCGAGATGATGAAACTTCACAGCAGATGTGTGTTATCCTTTCCACTTACACCAAGGTTCGTTCCTGTTCCTTGTTGGGCAAGGTACACTACTCACTGTAGCACGGGGCAAGGAGACCATGTGGAAGACAACTTTCTGCCACAGGAGCCAGTGCACTGCTTGTAGCACTGTACAAATAATTAACACTTGAGGCCACAGACTTGGACAAGTGGGTCAAAGAGCTGTACACCTGCTCGCAGACTATACATACAGTAACTGTGAACTAATTTCAAAATGTATATTCAAAAATATATCAAATGCTCATGGTATGTGTCAAAATTCACGTGCAAACTCACTCAAGCTAGCAAACACTCAGTTCATACTACTTTTTTTTCCCCACTTGCAGATCAGATTCTTAAGATTTTAATTCTGCACATCTGACTAAACATGGGTTTGGGCAAAGTTCTACAACTGGTGGAATACAACCACTGCCGACTGTGTGTGGGCAGACTAAAAACCAGACGTATAATAAAAAGAATCAACTCCCAACACAGCACACATAGGGTGGGAGGGAGAGGTTGTCCAGCTGACAACCCAATTGACTGCTTAGGCTCAAAATAAGCAAAAGAAACCACACAGCCAGTTGTGAACTTTTTTAAAAAGCATGATCTATATTCAAGGTGTAAGTGACTGCCAAAACATAATTCTGGTTTTATGGATGCCAGACAGTTCTTTTGCAAAGTATCAACAAAGTATTAATCTGTTGTAGCAGTGCATCAATTTTGGGTAGTGGTAAGAATAAAACAAACGCCTCCCATAACAAGACGAAATGTTTCTTCTTGACCGGTAAATATCCACAACATAACATTTCCATTATTAAAGAGTATCTACTTGGTTACTTGTGAGAGGTTTGGGGGTTTGTTTCTTAAAGAAAGACTGCATATTTTACACCCCATTTCCTTGGAAATACTCTCTCTTACAAAAGGTCAAGAATTCACATAACAGTAGCTACCTCAAACGACCAGGGAGGCAAAGTTCCTTCCTACCAAATAGAACCAACTTAAACCAATAGTTGCTTAGACTTACCTGTAATGGCTTGCTCAGCATATTAGCTATCAAGCCCTAGATGAAAAACCACATTTCAAAAATTAAATATATACTGTAGAACAATTTACAATTCTCAGCTTCCACTGAAGAAGCCCTGGATGAGAATAAAAGCCAAAACAGGGATAAGATATATTGACAAATTTGTGTAGATCCCCCCTCCACAGCTTTTATGACTCTTGGCTATAGCTAGTGCTTTTATCCAGACAGGTTGGATTTCCGTGTCTCTCCAAAACATAGCAGATGTTTCTTGAAAGTCAAGGCATAATCATTTTTAATAACAAATTAAACAAAAAGAACCACCATCTTTGTTAGGTTTTTGTTCTCTATTAATCTTTTTCAAGAATAGAGGAAGTTACACGTCTCATGCAATCTTTTGAAAATCCCCACAATATCCTTAAAAAGCATTTGACAAATGTGTAAAAAATGTCTATGAAGGCGGAAACGGGACCCTGACATATGAAACACCCTGGCCTACATTTCTCAGAAAGTCAAATGAAGGACAGATACATGAGAAGCACTATTTTGCAGTATTTACTTCAGTAAAGAAAAATACTTAGCGAGATTTTATTTCAATCTCTCAAATCACTTCCTAATTAGATGGAAACCAAATATAATAATACAGCCTTTTCCTGTCTTGCAAATAATAGTCAAAATGGTCACCAATATAAAACCCCCCAAAACCAAACAAACCACACCAAACTAAGAGCCTGGAACCATAGAAGTGCAAATAAAAGCAACAGAGATGACTTCACATATCACTAACCATAACCAGAGAAAGTGAACAAATAATTTTTAGTATTTAGACAACTATAAACCTACATACAGCAGGACTTTATTATCTAATTATTTAATTAGGTTTTAAGACTAAGAGAGGTTTTGAAATTAGGTGCAGAACTAACCCTCAGAAATGCAGTCTCAGTTCTTACAGGAACAAGTGTATTTCTACCTCCCTGTCAATGGAGACAGATGCCAATCACTTAAACACCTCAAGTGACCTGTGGTTTCAGGTTGCAATAGACAATAAACGAATGTTTTCTATATACAGCATTATGTGCAAACAGACAGACCCAATCTACAATAAAGGTTAAGTGTTTACCATTGTGCTTATTTCCTTGTTTTCACACTTGATCAAAAGCTTTCTGTTGGAAAGCTTTTGTACTTTTTTTGTCCTTTTTCTATTTTACTGTTTGGAAGGACGATTTGGACACAGATTGTAAAACATTACCAGGGAACACAACTTGTCTCAAACCAGACAGAAAGAACATATCCATATTTCACTATCTGGCAGACACAGAAGCTGAACAAAGGTATTCAGTTAATATTTCCCCCTGCGCCTAGTGCTCTCTGCTCTCCCAATGGAAGCAATTCTGAAAGCGGAGCTGTTCAGATGTGCAGTTAAGTTGTGTGTTCACTTACTGCACACTTAAAAAAACCAGAAGAACAAGTCGGTGCCAGAGTTTCCAACTTCTGACAGAAAATGGCAGGAATGCAGCAGCCAACTAAGTCCCCAAGAATCCCTTTGTTGTTAACATTGCACTGGACAAGATCTGAAAGGGGAGAGGGGGTCCAGGCCAAAGTAGTGGTGAAACATGAGAGAAAACGGGAAGCTCCCAAGAGGGGCATTCTTTAAGCAGGAAATCTTAAAGGCGGGGGGGCAGGCTGTCCCCGTGTGCGGAAACGCAAGCCAGCAGGTAAGAAAACCAGCTTGGCTGAACAGGGAGATTTAACAACGAGCAGGATGCCCAGGCTCAAAATGCGGTGGAGTTAAATGCAGCTGGCCATGTTCCCCACGGCTCAGTGTTGGGGCCACTTCTCTTAAGATCTTTATTCATGATCTGGATGAGGGGATCAAGGGCACCCTCCGAAAGTTTACTACCAACTAACGGGTTTCATCACAATAAGCTTCAAAGTCCTCATTCTCACTGGCACTTGAAACCTCTTCAAATTTTTACTATAACAAAAATACAAGTAAAGGTCCAAACCTTCAGAACACATTAAAAAAGTCTTGGGTTTTTTTTGAATGACACTCTTAAGAGGGCTTTCTACTACTCTGAGCTTTCTGAATGGACTCAATTTTAACACACGGAACCAGTGGGCTGCTAAATCAAGGTAATTCGCAGTAAAACAAATATTTGCACCTAAATATGCCAACACATCCATCTAAGTCAAACTGAAAAGAATGCAGTGACTACGCTAAAGGACAGAAAGAGCACAAACACTAAGAAAGGGTAACCACATGTTAGAAGGTAAGCATTCTTACATACTATGCAAAACATATTTAAAAGTATTCTTAACACATGGAGAAAGGCAAACGTACTGTTTCTCAATGGGTAATTAACCTGAGAAACAGACTAAGGCAAGATATTGAAGGCGACAGCTAAAATCCCAGGCTTCATTCTTCTCACAAAATCTGCTTCAGTGACATCTAAATGCCCTGAAGGATAGTACTCTACGCGTGGAAATAACTTCATGTGTACGTAAGAACAGAAATTAGCATTAAAAATATACGTGTTAAAATAAATTTGCACAGGTAACTACATGCTTTAGAGATGAAGAATCTTGAGTTACATTAGAAAGAAACTATTATCTCCTCCCATGGAGTACAGGAAGCCTTATTAGAGCTTGCCTGCCTTTAAACTGGCACTGACTGACACAGGCTACCTGACTAAATAAGATGTTGCTCCTAGTGACACAACAAAAACTTTTATCTCTGCGTCAAGACAAACTAGGCTGAAAAATATTACCCTATAGGCTTCACATTTCGTTCACCTCCCTAATGTATTTTAACTTACTTGAGAGATCATGAGGTGTTCTACCTGGACAGCTTTACATGCTGAAATACTCTTCTCCCAGCAAGATTACTCAATACTGCCACTAAAATACTATTCTGACAGGGTAGGGTTTTCAGCCTCCTCACCCACCACAGCTTGTTGCAGGCCGAAGCTCATCGGAAATACTCTTTTCTTTGAAAAAAAGCAAGATGCTGAAGAAGACGTAGGAAATTCTCTGCTAAGAAGCAAGATAAATAACCACTGATGCCTCCAAGGCCTAAAGCTCAGAAGCTCTGAAGCTAATGGAAAGGCTGGTCTGTGAAAGCTCACGAGAGCTTTTTCACAAAGGAGTGATAACCTCCAGCTGATTCATACATTACTCTTAATACTACGTAAGCTCGTAAACAAAGCGGTCGTATCTCTGAGGCAGCAATCTAAGGGCTGGGAGAGGAGTCTCTAGGCAATATTTACAAAAGGACCTTAGAAAAGAAAATGGACCGGAACATCGTCCTCCTTTCGCAGATGCCATCAAATTGCCAAAGGCATAGATAGTGCTTTTGGCCACTGCAGAGAAAAATGTCAGTATGAGTTACTGGCAAAAATGACACCAAATAAAAATATATTAGTAATTGATCTTTGCAAGTATGATCCAAGAGACAGACACTTGTCCAATTTTTCTAAAGTCAGAAAAAGAGGTCTAAACCTGTTAAGAAAATGGGATCTGTTTGAGATGAAATCAATTTGGATTCAAGCCAGAAAAAGAGAAGATAAAAGATGTACAGATAATGGCAGAAAGAAAAGGATGATTTGTTAATTATTTGGTATCTGGAATAGACAGGAAAAGTAAAGTCACCTCACAGAAGTTCGCTTTTATCTGAATTGCTTTCAATGTAAGAAAAACATCAGAGCAGCCTAAAGCAGCACACTGTAGGAACTGAGTAATAAGAAAAACCCAACAACTCGATCATACGAAATAATACAGAACCCAGAACCAGCAAACAGTCATTCCATTCTTCATTTTATTCTTTGTTTTCCGTGTGCTTGTTCACCATTGCACTTAACATTAGAAGGGTCTGCTACACGCTGTTCCCGCCTTGTAAAGAATCAATAACACAATCAAATTGTACAAACTTGTCTTGAACATGCTCAATTGATGCAAAACTAGCTGTTGTTATTCTAATATCAATGTAACACTTAAACTGACTTTGCAAACACCAAGTCAAAGCACAGATTTCTTAAGTGCAGCTCAAGAGTACTTCAAGAAGAGAATGTAAGTTCTTCTAAGAAGCAAAAACGTTTTTGCTATACTGAAATCAGGAAAACATGGAATCAGAATTGCTACGTAAAGCCAAATATTTAAAATCTAACTTCTTTTAAAGTGCTTCTGTTGCATTTTGGACTACAATTTGTAAATAAGAGCACAGCAGATAGAAACAACTGATCATCCAACTTAGAAGGTTACTTCTGTTAAAACTGGAGGCATAGCTTACTTTCTCCTGCAAATTTAAACCACAGCTCATGCCTCTGTACGCACGCAATTAGTCTGAAATTTCCCTGTAACTATACAAGCAAACGGATGAGAACACACCTTCACCGGTGTAAGCATGCGAGTGAACCAGTTCCTCAGGATAGAGGGACTACTGAAGTAAGGATTGTGATAAATCTCCAAGAAGTTTTATGGCTGAGGTGAAGGAGGGATGGGGAAATAAATACTGCCAGTTAAATCACTTTTAATTTCAAAGCTACCTTAAAGAAGTTTGTTTAGCCTTGAGTCTCGACTCCTTGATACTATACGTTGAAACCGCTCTTCTTCAGTCTTACAAGCAACAAGGTCCGAATCTGACCTTGTGCTTCTAAAACACCATTCCAGAGAGCCAGGCACTGAGCAAGGGATATGCATTTCCAAGCCAAGAACTTCTTAACTCTGCTCACAGATGAAGCTGACCCCACAAACAGTCCTTTAGATTTACAGTATAACTGGTATTTCAAGTGTATGAAACCAAAAAGCGCACTGCTACCTCATCACAAAGCAGTTCAGATACAAATAGAATGAAACTTAAAATTTAGGTTTGAAAAACAGTATTTTTGTTATCTGTTGCACTCCTATTAACAGCCAGAAGAAATTATCACAGTTTGAGGCTTTTTAATGTCTGATTTTTGCACCACAAGTGCAATTAAAGCACACCTTTCCACAATTAAAGAATTGCCTAATAAGAATCTGAAGATTTCTCTAAGAAGCTTGCTCTTCAAAAGCTGTTTAGTAGATTCCAAAAAGCTAAAAACCCAAACAACCACCACAAAAAAAAAAACACAACCAAGCAAATAAAACCCCTCCAACATTTCTGGGATCTCTGAAAACAGCGAGGAAGTGCATTCTCTGCATTCATGGACACAGCATCACACGTGTTCTGTTAAGAAAGGATATTTCACAGTCCAGCTTTGAGGTGTACCCCCTTCCTTTATGGTGTTACACGTTAAAGCTGTAAAAAAAAAATCCCTGTGAATTTTGCCTCATTCCAGCTTATGAGCCAACTTGTCCCAAATACACTTCCACTCATTAACAGGCTACACCAAAAAACCAGCTTTGTCCTGCGTGAACAGTCAAAGCGACACGAAAAGTAAAGCTTGATATATAGTACATTCCAAATGATTACTTCTACAAAAAGAAAAGTTTGTATTAATTTAGCCTAGCACTTCAAGCATTTACATATATCATATGTAAAACCCATGGCACATAAGAAACCTGGTGTTGATCTGGCTACAGCTTTTCGTGTCAAAAGGTACTTAGATTTATGAAATCACAGAGAATGTGGTGATTTGTTTTAAGCATCAAAATTCAACAGTTCGCATTATAGTGCTAACAAAAGAAAAAAATGAAGATCTATTTTAAGCAAACTTGTGAAAATTTTTATCTCAAGTATTACCATTTCCTTACCCTTTCTCCATTTAAATCTGTAACTGCAAAGGAGTATTTTAAATGTCAATACCTTCTGAAAACAAATCTTGCAGTGAGAGTATGAAGACTAAAATTCAGCAAAAAGTAAATTTTCACCAGCTGAAAATGAGTATTGACGCAGTGTTCAGAGATCTTTACCAGAAAGCAGCATGTTACCAGAACATACCATGATGTCATATGTAATATTTCATGTTTAAATTTAAAGAATTAATCCAAATTGAGGTTTACCTGCAGCGCTTCCTTTGTGTCAAAAGCAAACCAGGCCATAAACAGCTTTACACTCTGACATTGTTTCCTTATTCACTTCCACATTTTTTACCACACTACTAATATATATCAGACATTGTCAGAGAATAAACCCTACTGTTAAACATTCTAGCACAAGACTTGAACTTGACACGCGATTGACATAAACAGCACCACTTCAGGCTTCCTCCTGACACAAGTAACCCCCAGTATGTTTATATTTACCTTAAATGTATCAAAGACACATCCGCTAGAAGTGAAAGTAACTAGGAAATCGACACATCCCCTTGGAAGTATAAACAAGCTGAACAGTATGTATTACCCCTGAAGCTGTAACAGTGTATTACTTCACCTGCTTTGCCAACAGTTACTTCATAAAATGGTAACTTGCAGTTTTTCTTTCTCACCACAAAGTTTGGTATGAGGTAGACGCATACTCTCAGGCATTCATAGCCAAATAAACCTCGTTGCTCGTGTTTCAGTGCAATGGAAACACACAATTAAATAAAGCTAAAATGTTTAAAAGCTGTAACAAATTTATTATTACTCAAGCTTACTCATAAAACTGGCTTGCAAAGTGCTTGCAAGCTGACATTCAAAGTTTTTTAGGTATGAAGGGGCTGCATTGTGTTAGTATTTGCCTATCTTTTCTTGAAATGCTTTACAGCAATGTCAGACCTCCACGCAGTCAACTCATGAAGCTTTTAACATAGGAAAAAAAAACCAAGGAAATGAAAAAAAAAGACCACTGACAACTAGGAAATTAAAAAAAAAAAAAGTATTAAGAAATGTGTGAAATCATTTAGCTATTTTTTTATTATTTTTCTAACGCTTACCACAAGCATACGAAAAGCAGGGAGAAGGCATCACAAAATACTAGCTTAAAATATACGCACCCCTAGCCGAAAGCTTTTTGGTGTTGATAATTTTGGCAGCGTACTCTTGTCCTGTGGTGATTTTCATGCATCTTCTCACAACGGAGAACGCCCCTCTGGAAACCAAGAGACGGACAGTGTGAGCTCGACTGAAACACTTCTCTGCCATTACCGGCGTGAGGGTTTTAAACGGGATTTCAGCGAGAGGTGTGATGTCGGCAGGATCAGAAGCGACAAAACGGAGGGTTTTTCCGCTCCGCGCTGATTTCACTCACCAGAAGGGTAGAACTCCCCTCAGAACCGCGGGCACAAGCCGGGCGACCCAACCTCATCCGCGGCTTAGCGCGGGAGGAGGGACGGCGCGTTTTCGCTCCCCTCGAGGCCGGCACACACCCTGGGGACGGCGTGGCCGTGCTCCCGTCCCCGTTCCGTCCGTCCCCCGGGCTCTCCTCGCCCGGTGTCAGCACCGCCCGGTCCCTCCCGCCAGGCCGCCAACATGGCGATCGGAGCCCTGAGGCGCCTGCCCCTGCCTCGCGCCGCTTCTCGCCCCGCCGCTGGGGGGCGCCGCGCGCGCCCCGCCCAACAGTCGCCGACGGCCCCTCAGCGGCGCCGCCCGCCGCCCTCGCCCTGAAAGTGAAATAATCATTAAAAAAAAAAAATAAAAAAAAAACCTCTAATAAAAATACATCACCACGAGGCAGACCCCGCACCTCCCGCTTCGGGAAGCCGAGAGCCGCCCTCCCCACGAGCCCCATCCCACAAATGAACGCCCCGGTGAGGGTGTTTCGGGGGGCAGGCGGGCGGCATTTTAAGACTGGAAGCGGGGCGCCCCGCCGGGATTGCAGGCTCCGTACCCCCCCCCCCCCCCCCCCCCCCCCCCACCGGGGCTCACGCACGGAGCCCTCAGAGCCAACGATGTCTTCTCCCCCTTCTCCCCCTCCTCCGCCCGAGCAACGCCGGTTGCCCAGCCCCGCGCCCAGGCGCGACCAGCTGGCTCCGTCCTTACTTCCCGAGCTCCTCGAAGAGCTGATACTCGTCGGTGAACCGGGTGCAGGTGGTGGTTGAGGCCATCATGAGGACGGGCGGCCGCCGGTACCTCCGGCGGCCAGGGACGGCGAGGCAGTGACGGCGGAGGGGCTGTGAGGCGAGGCGAGGCTCCGCGCCGGTTTCTCCTCCTCCTCCTCCTCCTCGTCCCCGCCGCCTCCTCTCGTGACGGGGCTGCCTCCGTGCCCTCCTCTCCGCCAGCTGGCGCGTCCTCCCCGCGCAGGTCCCCGGTCTCCCCTCGCCCCCGCCCTTGAGAGGAAAACAAATAAATAAATAAATAAACGTCTCTCCCTCAAAGCCGAGGAAGGCGGCGCCGAAAGGGAAAGCAAAACCGGGGCGGGGGGCTCGCTGCCGGCCAAGGGGTGCCTCCGCCTTCCGCTCCCTCCCTCCCCGCGGCGATTAGCAGCCAACGCGGCCGCCTGAGCCTCAGCTCCCTCTCTCCCGGTACCGTGCCTCCCCCTAGCGACCCCGGCCAGCCGGCCGGCCCGTCGCGACTGGCTCCGTCTCCCCCCATCCCACCCCGCCCCGCCCGCCGGAGTCGCCTTAGCGAGGGGACTCTCACACTGCGCCCGGGGACCTGCGCCGCTCACCGGAGCCGGGGGGGGAAGACCCTTCCCCGCCCCTCCGCTCCGCACCGGGGCGGGCGGCAGCGGCGACAGGCGCTCGCCCTCGCTGAGGAAACGGATGCACCTGCGCCCCGTTCCTCGGCGACCGCCTGACGTCACAAACCGCCCGCCACGGGGGACCGAGGGAAGGGAGGGCGATGCGGGGGGGGGGGAGCCGCTCGCGCACCCGCGCGGACCCGGCGGGAAGCGCCACCGCCGAGCGCGCGGCCGGCGGCCCTCCGCGGGGGAGCGGCCGAGAGGGGGGGGGCTCCCCGCCCGCCACCGCCCGCGTGCGGGAAGGATCCGTCCTCTCCCCCCGCCCCGACCCCGCCTGCTGTGTCGTCATCGTGTCCCCCCAGGGCCGGAGGGAGCCGCCGGTGCCGCCCCAGGCTCCGTCCCCGCTGGCCCCGGCCTCCCTTGTCACGGCGAAAGCGGGGATGCGGGGCGGGCGGTGGGTTCTGGGGGGAGTCCCCGGCGAGGCCGGCAGAGCCCGTGAGGGGAACAGCGGCGGCTGGTGCCGCTGCGGTGGCTCTCGGCCAGCCCTCATGGCGTAAACAGCTTCGCGACAAATTACCTTGGGCGCGGATTCACCGCGGGACAGCCGGTGCCGGACGCATCAGCTGAGGTCACGCCAGGTGAAGCTTTCCTCGGCTCGGTTCTGCGTCCGGCTCCCTTGAACCAGCCGTGGCGATCGGTCGCCCTGAATCCGGCGCGATCCAGCGTGGAGGGGTGGAGAGAGGCGCCAGGAGAACGGGGGTCACCCGAGGCTTCGGCAGCTCGGAGGAAATGTCAAGGCATAGATGTCGGCCACGGCTTTAGGGCCACACGTGCCAAGCCCGGCATCGCCAGGAATTAAGAATAATGTTGTGCTTTCTGCACAGATAGATGCGAAGGGTTGGGGACACGAAGCAGAGAGCACACGGGCGGTGATGAAGATAAAATGTAAAAGTCAACAGCTGGCTTAGATTTTTGACCTTGGGCTAATTTCTGTCTCAAACATGGAGAGGCTTCTTTGTTAAAATAGCATGTGGCTGCGTCATCAAAGACCACAAATGAACACCAAATGAGGGGTACAGGGCCATCTGAATTGTACTGAAATTCAAGAGATAATGCTGCAAGATACTTTAAATGTGATTTTGAAGTGTTTGGAATATAATTGCTTAAATGTTTCTGAAAATGATGCTAAAAATGCTGTTGAAATAAAGCGTTTGTGTGTTGGAATTGTGGGGAGTAGGTGAAAAAGGTTTTGGGTTATCCATAAAATTTGGTTTTCTAAAATAATTAAAGCTCAAGCAACAGTGGCAGATGCAGAAATGCCACTTCTTGGAACTACAACGGTTTTCCAAACTAAAACTCACCATTCCGCAGCTTTGAAATTTTACCTTATCCTATTTGTATGTGCCACCAGGAGCTTCGTAACTTTACTCTTAGTGCTGGCCTAGCCTTTGCCAATGATTATCTCCTCCACTCTGGACGTCACGCCGTTTTGCTTTTATTCCTTTCTGATTAAGTGGTGGTGGGATAATAACAAGTTAACATCTGCATTTTAAACAGTTAAAACATCGAGTATGTCTGTTTGCAGCACAACTAGAGCTTCACTATAAAAGGCAGCACGTAGCGCAAGTCCAAGTAGGCAGTTGAAAGTATCTATGTCCTTATTTTGATATGTGAGAGGACACGTGTACAAAATACATCCACAAAAGCTTCTTTAAATGTCCAGAGTTTCCAGAATCGGGATGCAGAGCTGTGATCTTGCAGAAAAAGTTAAAAACTACCAACTGTATACTGAAGTGAAAGCCTATGTGCAAGGGCAATTTTCCTCTGGGTGAGGCAGCCACACCTCATACAAACACACTAAATTCGTGGCGTAAAGGCAGCAGCAAAGGAAGCCTTTGAAACTTGTGAGCAAGTACAAAACGTTTGCTCCTCAAGTTCCTCTCCAGGGACAAGTCATGTGCAGCAGCACGAGTACAAAAAGACTGGAGGATGTTTCAGTTTAGACCAGCAAATTTACACTGAAGCAAGAACGACTCTGTTCCCAGATCAGCAAAGGGAATGTGCATTAAAGAGTGTACAGAACAGCAGTGTACGTTTTAGTTCCCTCTCACAAAAATATAACGTGCGAGTTGTGCATAATTTTGTATCTATCTGCATAAATAACACAATCAGCAGTACTGAAATCCCAGAGTGGTCTGATGACTGTGAGTATTTACAGTGGCATGCCTGCTGGGTTCCTTATCTCTATCTATGTAGACATTAAAAATTAAACATACTCCCCTATCCTATGTAATTTTTTCCTAATAGTATATTCTGGCAACGAGCATTTGGCCAAAGTATCTCTTAAGTACTGTGCCACACATTTATTATTTAATAAAAAAAGTGTGAAGAATAAATTATTAATGTCAATTCACTTATTTTTCTGGTCATTGTTTTTGTGATTTTTTTTTAAAATGACATTATAAGGATGCATGATCCAAACTCAAATATTTAAAAAAAGAATCCTTTGTGGTTTTTTTTTTTTAAGTTCCCAATATGGAGGAAAACCAAAGCCACCTCCAAGAAGAGGCAAATACCAAGCAGGAATCTTATTATGGGAGCTAAGGAAAGAAAATAATTGTTTACAAGATCAGCACCACAGAACTTGGAGAATTTGCATGAGATACTAGGAAAGTGATGAACAGTGTGTAAACACTTCAATTCAGAGGGGTTTTTTTTTTGTGTTACAGCAATAATCTTTTCAATGCAGTTCACTCTAGAGCTGAAAGAAAACCATAATTTGTAGCTGCAGTTTAAGCACTCCAGACATTCTTCAAATTCTTCCTGAGAGGACCAAAGCAGCTGGAATGGCAGCCAAGGATCTGGCCCAAGAGGTTAACTTCTACAAACCGGTTAGGGCTTCAGGTTTCTATTAAGGCCACAGAAACGATCTGTGGTTGATTCAGTGGACCCAGAGAGTCAGGTCTCAATGAAGAACAACAACAAAAAAAAGTGTTAAAAAACATCCCAGAGCATGTTTCTCTTCTCCAGAAGGATTCTTTCAAGAGAGCAGTAAGCAGCTCAAGTCTGTAAGTAACTGAAGAGCTGTTCCTCTAAAGTTCCTGCAGCTTAACAAAATGTTACAGTTCGGCGGAATGGATTACATATTCGACTTCAGAATCTGAAACAACATTTACTGTGGCAAAGGAAACTGCATTTAAGTTTGCTACTCAGCGAGGTCTTTGCCTCATATGGCCTCATTTTTAGACAGCCAAAGTGAGGTTTCAATTTTATTTCTGATCTTGCAAATACAGATTTTCCACTTGCTTATATTTTGAAGGAGTCAGAGAGTTTTCAAAAGGTCATTTGTGTCGATTTCTCATGATGAGGACTCCCAGAAATAACGCGTATTTAGTTTGTGAACAAACGCAACAGCCATTTTCAGCAGAGGTCTAGACAGAAAATGGCCTGAAAACCTGAGTAATCTTGGGCTTAGATAAATACTCGCTTTATGACCAGATGGCCTTGAACAGAAATCCTTGGTCCTTCCCTCGGGTGCACGTATTCCAGTGGCAAAGTGCTTATTGCCTTGGAGTAACTGAAAACATCGAAGCAGTTACAGAAACATTATTGCAGTAAAGCCAAAAATAATGTAATTTGATCAATAAAATATCCCTATCTTGTTGCTTTAAAATGTGCTCCAAATGCCTCGTTAACAGGAAAAAATACCGTTATTTTTCCACAGAGGTTCACATCGGTAACGCATGACAAACGTCTGCAAGCTGGCCAAGAAGGTGGCTGTGGGCTTGATCTAACGAGCATCAAGGTGAAGAAGGCTGAGATCTACGGGATGAAGCACCAAAGCTAAACATTTCTGTGAGCAAGATCAGCAGGGAGGGCAGCGGGTAGGAGTACGGTCAAAAATTCAGAGGAGAGATGTCAAACTAGGAACGAAAAAGGCGAAGAGAGAGGGCTCTGTGGGAACGAGAGGAAGAGAGAGGTGTTAGCAGATGGAAAAGGGGAATTAGACCCATGGACATGTGGCTGATGGAGTTACATGGCTTGTGTAGCGAGGAATGAGAAAAGAGACAGAGAGTAAATTAGTTTTGTAATAGGAACAGAGCATCACAGAAACGTAACAAATGAAGAGGACAGGGAACAAAGGGAGACGATGTTTTCTAAGAGAAAGGAGTAAGTAAACGGAAATTGAAGGAAAGTAAAACAGTTGTTACGGTCAGAAACAAAGATAATTGATGTGAAAGTGGATAGAAGAATGAATATCTGAAGTCAGCAGGAAAAATGGAGAGAGGTCAAGCAATGAAAAGATCTAACAGGTATGCGGAAACAAGAAAAGACGTACAGGATTAAAAAAAGGATCAAGTGTGAGAAATCACAAACCCACAACATATGAGTTTGCAGATCATTGTAATAGTTTGAACTGGACGCAACGGATTTCAGGTCAGTACCGAATTATCTGTTGCACCATCTGGTGTTCCACTCTCCTGTTTTCTCATTGGAGCTGTTGGACTTTACTAAGTACAGTCTGGGAAGGCCGAAGCACTGGTAACATCACCTGGTCGCCGTGCCAGAGTCTCACTACCATTTCCAAGCGATGATGGTGGCCTAAGGCATGTCCTAATGTATTCTGCTGGCGCAGCTCCTTCCCAAACACCTCCTGATCAGTGGTGACTCCAGAAACTGGTTCCAGCCCCGGATATCCCAGGTCTCCAGTAAGTCGTGAAGAGCTGAGGTGGTGCTGCTGAGCAACCTGCCCCAGGGCTTGTTCTCTTTCCATGGAGGAGCTCTCTTGCTCAACCCCTTGCTGCAGTTGTTCCACCATGTGTGCATAAGCACTCAGAGAAGTAGATCCTTGAAGGTTCCCCAAAGAAAATTAATTATTTATGCATTATTTACACTCTTGGCAAGCACCTTACTACCCGACTATGGCAGCGTGTGTGCTCGCTCTTATTCTCCTGCTGGAACACTCTTACGTAGGATTAATTTACTCTTCAGTGAACCAGAAAGATGTTGGCAGAATAACTGATTTGATAGCTCACTGATTCTGTCACGCTCTTGGTATGCAGGAGACCAAAACTTCTCTCTGGCCTAAAAAAGCATTTCTCCTGACAGACTAGGAGCCACTGCTGGCCATTTAACTCCTACCTCTAGAAGCACTGCGGGGAGAATGAGGTGAAAAATTAATGTGTTTTTTTAAAAATCTTTGTGCATGTGTGCACGAACTAAAATACAGGCTTGGCAAAACTGAGATGTTTTAATTCATTTGCATTGGAAAGGAAACAGAAATGCTCTGATAAGATACAAGTTTCATCTCAGGATACATTTTTCTTCCACTTGAAGGTATTTTTGAATCAGAATATTCCTTTAAAATAATGCTTTTTGAAGACAGTGATTTCTTTTTAATGCGCTTTAATTTTGAGCTGAGTAATTCTTGATGAATTCCTAGCAAACAAAATATTCCATTATTTACACAGCTCTTTTTACATGCAAGTAGCAGAGTCAGCAATGCTCCCAAGACTACCTGCCACTGACTTTCATGGCTCAGATTTGAATGATAGATATTAGTAAACAAAAATCCTCCAGGCTGTGAATAAATTAGTCAATGGAGCAAGGACTGCAAGGTGAGAAGGAAGAGCAGAACACAGGAAAGCACGCAGAGCGTCACCATCTTACGCATTTAATGACTGAAACCATGTCCACGGGACGGCAAGTTCAGGAAACACCAAGTCAGCAAACACCGCTGGTCAAAGCAGTAACATTTTGAATCCTCTCTTAACTAAGGAAAGACCAATGATTAACTGAAAGTGTGCAGAATGTTTCAAAAAGTAAGGGGATATTCCTCTTTCTCAAAATGGAGCCATTGACCAGCTGGATTGTTATAGTTTTCATCGTCAGTTAAATTTACCTGTAAGCAAATCACACTTCCCATCTGAGTGGAATAAGGATTTATCCCAGTAGCTACTAAAGTTAATGGGATTCTTTTCCTTGTTTTCAGGAGTTCACCTGGTGGACATGGTAAAGACAGCAGCTTGGATGAGTTGAGCTGTAAATATTCTTAGCAGACAGGCTGGCTTACAGCCTGCCAGGATTACTGCTGAACCTCAAAAGTCATTTTGTAGAGGAAGACAGAAGAGATTTTTTCCAGTCTGGACTTTTCTTCTGGGCACTAAAGCCATACGAACTCTCAGACTGAATTCTGCAAGGTGTCACTAGGCTGTAAACTGATTATTCGTATTTGCTACATGCAACATCCAGGAGCTGATACCTCAGATGCTGTCCATAACTATATACTGCGGTGCACACACACATATGCACAGTTAGGTTGCAGTTAGATGGTACAGTGAGGAGCAAGCAAAAAGAGAAATTAAATTTGCCATACAGCCAATATATCTTTGATGTTAATTTTAAGAATTAAAATTGAATGATTCCAAGATGCCACTAAAGTGGTCTGGATTCTCCTCCCCATTGGCTGGCTAACATAGTTTATATTTAATAACTTTTAAGAATTGCCAACATCAACAAAAACCTGCTCTGGTCTGAAACGCAGATACAGACATAACTGTTAGAAATTTCTCTGAAACTCATATAGACTCAGACCTCATTAAATTCCTCTCCATTCTCCTTTGAGGAGAAATAGGAAAGATATCTCCCACATAGAAAAATCAACCGTAGGTAAGATGCCAGAGAGATACATCACATTGACAAAGCTCCTTCCGAGAAAATGTAAAGGAAGAGGAAAGCACAAAACTCACCTGATCGGACCCCAGAAACTTAAGTTACTTTTGGAAAATTGTACAAGGGCATAGATCTGCTCCTGGCAATGCTCATTTCACGTGTAGGAGCAGTTGAACTACTTCAGGGAAAACAGTATTGATTCACGTAAGCAGATCAATCGCTTAGTGAGACGCAGCTTCAGGGTCATTGCAACCCAGCCTGCAGAGTTTCAGGAGGTGCCAGGCTTCCAAAGTGAGAGCGAAAAGCTCACGCCTTTCGAAGGTGGTGTGCTGGAGAGGAGGTGGCATGTGTGGCAGAAGCTGAAGGAGGGGAGAAGGGACACCCCTGATGAGTGCGTCCTGGCTCCGATGTGCTTCTATAGCTTCCTCTTACGGCTTCTTGAGGGTTGTGTGTGTTTGATTGACTTCTGTGCTTGCTTTCCCAATATTTCTGAAAGTTTTAGCACCAGCCTTGAGCCCTGTACGACTGCATGAGTCAGAAAAGATAAATATATCTCCTTCCAGAGTTCCCAGGGGTTTGTTACTTTTGGTTCAGCGGTGATAGACTCTGAGAAATACATGCATTTCTCTGGCGTGGTAAGAGGCCTGATTTTAATGTTACCTTGTCATATAAATTCAAGAGAAATATATGCATCTGGAAAAGCCGGCTATGACTACCTCAGTATCACCAAGATTATGAATTAATTATGATCTTGGCTGATAAACTCCATAGAAGCTTGCAGGTCTGCAAATGAAGGAGGAAACACAGGAGTCTACAATTTGCTTGTGTGCTGCAGTCCCCTTGCACTAAACAACCTCCATAAAGCCATCAGTGAACACAAGCAACTCCGAACAGCTACAAATCCACCACAGCTACACGCTGCTCTTAGGAATCCAGTGCCACAGCTCCTGTAAGAACTGGAACAGGAAGAGGCAGTGAAAAAGAATGCAAATATCAAGCAAAAATGAGTCTTCGAATTCAGTGCAAATCCTCTAAATCAGTTCATTGGAACAGAACTATCTGAATAAGGGAAGTTTCGTTTTCCTTTTCAAGTGGAGTTACTTTGCAAAATGGAAATCAGTAATAAAAGAAACACCTTTTCCCTTTTGTTTTAATCATTTGCAAGAGTGCCAGCATTTCCCAACACTTCCTTTACCCTGTTATCTTGAGCTTGACAGAACATTTATTGTTGTAGCGTGGAAGATCTTGATAAGGGCACAGGCTGTGAATGTGACCACTGTGCTGCAGCTACATGTAACGTGATCTTAGCTCTCCCTGCTTTTATGGTACAAAAGGCTACTGCAAGGAACTTGACCGTTCTCTGTTTATTAAGCAAATTAAAGATGATCCTATCAGTTCTCTGCCTAAGTTCTCTCCAGATACGTACTGAAGTGCAAAGCGTTTGTTTCTTGCTTACACTGAGGTCAGCTGAAGGCAAGTGTCTTATCCAGCCAAGCCCTTGCTTGAAATGAAAAGAGGCATTTCAAAGCGAGGCATTTGTCCAGATGAGGGTACTTCCAAGCCAGGGGTAAAATCAGCAATTTCATTATTTTTTTTTTCTTTGCTGTTCAAAAGCAGCACGGACAGCTTACAGGTGGAGTGAAAGAAGGCAAGCCTTTCCCTTACAGCCATCCAAACATAGTCTGTGCTGAGCAGGTCCCTTCACTGAACGAAGGTGACAGAAAGGCAATGCCACACGTGAGCCTCTGCTGCAATCAGACCGAACAGGCAGCTTTAGCGGACGCCTGTTTGGAAAGAGCAGATGATCCCGTACGTACCTGTGCGACACCACTGGAGAAGTTCAGAGGCTGCAGCTCGCCAGGTTCGGGTGGGATGGACACCCCTTGATTTGGAGATCCTGGCAAACAAAGTTGTTGCAAACAGCTTTCAGAAAGACTGCTAAAGGAAGGAACTTTAACTCAGCCTCGGTCTTTATCAGCTTTACAGCACCACTTTCTTTTCCATCTATTAACACTAAATAACTTGTACAAAGAACCAGAAGGAATTTTTCACACTTGGAGCACAAGTTTTTCTCTTGGAACTATGAAATGTGATGGATGTGCTACTATCACTTTTATTTCAAGCAAAATTGATAGCTAATCAAGGGCATAGAAACCTGCTGAATTAGATTAATCTTCTTAATTGTATCTAAGCTTTGGCTCAAGCAAATATTTTTCGAGTCATTATTATGAAATATTGTGTGATTCATATCCCAAGTAATGATTAGACATACACAATGTGTTCATTTATCCTTTATGTTTACCTTTACTAGTTATTGTCTGTAAATTCAGACTTAACACACTAATCACCAGTGTTAATCAACTACTTTTTTTTTTTTCCTTGGATAATAAATTTTACCATACCTTGTAGTACTGGTTATTGGCATAGAACAGTACCAGAAGGGCAGCGATAGCCACAGTCCATACTGAAGGAGCTTGGTAGTTCAAGATGAACGAGAATTACTTGTGTACAGTCTGTTTTTTACCCTCACTTCAGATATGAGAATATTCAACACTGTCTCTTCCAGCTGGCACAAGCTATAGGTAAGCTCCTTCCCCATGCTGACTTCTATCTAAAGAACCTTTCTGATTCAGAATTGCAGGGAGGTCTTTCATTTATTTAAAAAGGAAAAAAAAAAAAAAAGACCTGGTAAAATCCAGAGGAAAACAAAAAATGGTATTTTCTGAAGAACATCTCGCAGAGAAGTAGCTTCTTGGTTTCTCCATTGGAAAACCATCTTTCCATCAGCTCCTATCTATCCGCTGCGATTTCACCTTCCACGGCTAAGTACCACGAAGGAGAAAAGAGCAACTAAATAGCTTAATCACCCTGGAAGGCTTCTCTGCACCAGCCTTAGTCATGCTGGAGTCACGACCCAGCTAAGGGTCTTCCTTTGAATGATGATACCAGAAGACCCAGGAACAGTTTGGGATTTTAACACTCTGTAAGCTGGATTCTCAAAATGGCATCGAAGTGGTGACATGAACAAATTCACTACTTCTCCGTGCAAGTAAGTAGCCTGGCTGCAAAATTATCACTGGGAATTACTGGTCCGTGCACTTCTCTCGTGAATTTTGGCCATCGGCAGAAAGTGCCAGAAATCAATTAAAATATGACCGATGGATGAAACGAAGTACATAAAAACCCAGGAGGAAATGGTAACAGACATTCACAGGCAATAGGCAGGCAATAATTACATGCACTCACCAACGGGAAAGCTCGAGTTGCCAGATTCGGGGAAAATCAGTGCTCAGCCACTTACACAGAGAGCAGGTTGAAGCCAGATGTACATCACTGCAGGCGGGCAATGCAAAGGCTGGAAAAAACACTACTACTGAGGGAAACAAAGTAACATCAGGCATAGGAAAAAAAACTCCCCTATTTAGACATCATTTAAAAGTAACTTTTGAATATTTTTAAGGTATTTAAAATGTAAACAGCATTTAAAGATTCAGACAGTATTTAAAACATTTTAAAAGTTTCTAAAATACTGTAAAACCAGAAGCTTACATCAGTGTAAATTCGGGATAATCAAGAATTAAGAAATCATAGGACTGTGGATGAACTCTGTGGGGCTGATGAACCCTGTCCTACAGTGAAACGGGAGCCGAATGAAGTTTGTATCCTACTGGAACCCTTTGGTATTATCGCAATAGAAATATGAAATAGTTTTACTACTCAGAGGCGCTGCTATAGCTCTCCTCCTTCTCGAGCAACTGATAGTATGGAAGAGCAGTAATAACACAGACAAACTATACTACTAGTGAGAAGACACATTTAAGAGAAAACTAATTTAATCTGATGTGTAGGAGTAGGAAGCATGCTGACACTTTATTTTAGGAGGAAATTCTGCTATTATTTGCCACACTGTGATTCCAAAATATTCTAATGAAGTTAATAGACTGGAGATATATCTATTTTTACGCATACACATATTTATACAAACACACATATAATCGATAAGAGATACTAGTTCTTGATTATTCAGCGGATACATGTGGAAGACATCTGGACCACCTATATTCCTGCTCGGTGTTTCTACCATCTTGTTCCTTTCAACAGTTGCTGAATTGTAAGTAATCATAGCTTTTTAGGCATGCTTGCTAGTAACTAGTTCGGTGCTAGGACATCGTGTGTCAAATCTCTGTAAGGCCTTGGGCTGCTTCCTCTTGGTGCTTTAACACCGAAGAAACTGAAGCAGAGCTTTCCTTTATTGATATAAACCCTTCCTAAGACACTGTGCTGGATAAATCAGTGTTTTCATCACCACCTAGACAGTGTAAAATGACAAGGAGCGGGAAAACAACACGGAGTCAGCATGGCTGAGTGTAACATCTGTTGCCAGATAAAAAAAACAATAAAGACCATTGCCCAAAATATCCTACTAGTTGCAAACCTGTTGCAGATGACAGAAGCAATCCACGTGACGGCTGTGGATACACAGACCGTGCCTGGCTCCAGCAGGACGGCGCACGCTGCTATACCCACCCCGTGTCTCAGGGTCTAAATTCCTTTATGTGCAGGTCATGCTGCTGCCAGCACACCCGGCTTTCCTGCCCCGCGGCTGCTACTGCTCTCGTCGCTTCCTGAAATGCAAGAGGTGACTCAGCTTGGAAGCAGCTTCACGGATTTCTCTGCACAAACGTGAGGATGTGTGTTTGCAGACAGACAGCTCAAGTGTTCCTTAGATTGCTTCATTAAAGAAGCACTTATGGAGCGAGAGACCTGATCTACCACAGCACCAAGAGGTTATCGATAAGACGGATCAAACAACAATTGCTGGCACCATGCATGCTGAGAGGTAATTTCACGGTCAAAGATCAAACCAAGAGGCATTAGAGCGGTGCAGTGTTGCCCACAATTTTTCACCTCTTTAAATATTATTATATACATAGAACTACAAACCTCTGGAGAGATTCTTCTTCTTAGAGGCTCTGTGTGCTGCTGCATTTGATGGATCAAAAGGAAAAACTTCACAACTAGAGGACAGTAGTTGGGTTTCAGCCAGGGGAGAAGTTCCCAGTGCTGTACATTGCGTTAGTGATGCCCAGCCTTCAGAATCGCCAAGAACAGAGGCCCTGCAAAGGGCCACCTCAGGTAAAAGCTTCTCTGCTAATGGAATGCAATTTTCTCTCCTATATGGCAGGGAACAAAATGTCATCCCCATTTGTTTCTCTTTCCTTTCCCCTCCCTCCCAGGTTATTTAAAAAATGTCTAAAACTACAGGTGCATCTGTATTCTCATTTACAAAATGAGAGATCCATGCCTAACCCTTGTGCATGACCTGTACCAGTGTCTGTCATAGACATTTTCTGGTCGTTCTGTCACAAGACACAGACAGAGGATGCTTTGAATTTTTTGCCAGTATTTGCAGGGCAGTTATTAAAGAAAATTACTTTAAAGCATCCCTTTGAAAAGCAGATCCCTTGAACAATTCACTTCTAGCTCATTTCTGCTATAATTCAAATAAATGAATTGATTTATTATTTTTTTTTTTCCCTTTTTAATTCTATCTGAGTTTTGAAAGACTAGTAATTACTTCATCTTTGTTTACGTTTGGTTCTGCTAACCATTGATTGGTTGGGGCTTTTTTAATGCTGTTTTTAGAAAACAGAAGGTGTCAAACCCAAACTAGGTTTCATAACAATGCCATTACATAACCACCCAATTAGTAGCTCGTTCGCTGCTATTAATAGCAGCTTCCACATCTAAATCGCTTTGTGCAATGCTAACTGGCAAGAAGAGGCGTCACATTAGTTAATCATTCTCAGAAGAGAATAAATGAACTTCATGGAGATTTATGAGATGCAGAGTAACGTGCAGTTTAGTAGCTGCCGGGCTGCTGCCTCCTGCACGGCTGTTTTGCCTTTCGGACTGGCAGGAGATGTTCAGACCCAGGGGACTGTTGCTGCGAGCCTCATGTGTACGTGTGCAACTTCGGTGGATCTCATCCAGAAAGCTGCCAGACATAGACTCAGACCAAGGCACTCCAAAGCCAGGAACACTTTGAAGTCTTTTTCTACAGAATACTACCTATCATTTATTATTATGTTTCACATTTACGTTGACTGACCCGGTGGAATTAATTCTCCAGTGATGGCGATGTTTTACTGTGGTTCAGCTTGAGTTCTACCCCCAACATGGGCTGTGAACTTCCTTTATTTCAGCTGTTTTGTAACATTGGCTATTGCTGGATGTTTGTCATGCTGCAATCACTCAAGCACAGACACATTAACAGAGGAATCTGAGCTCTCTTTCAAAAAAAATCTCGACTAAGCATATTAAGCCACCTGAGCTGCTGGCCACAGAACATGATCCAGAACTTTTTGTAACTTTCTGTACTTTTTTTCTTTTTTCTTTTCCCCAAAGGAGAGATCAGATAGGATTTCTATTTTTAAAAATAAAAAAGTTTCTGCAAGGGTTGCAGCACGTAAGCTAGTTTGATCTTACCTTCCTCTGTTCCTGAATTCCAACATGGAAGTAAAGAATTCGTGAGGAGACTTTTCCACGGCCTGATGACAACCTTCCCCTCTTCATCACAGATA